>JAODUK010085973.1:0-14446 GCA_027564635.1 Typhlichthys eigenmanni
ATATATATATATATGTATATATATATATATATATATATATATGTATATATATATATGTATATATGTTCAGACCATGTAGACCAATGTAAACATCATATGAAGCATTTGGCATCACTGACTAGTATTTCTGGTGCCTACTAGCGAGGGCAATGTTGAATAGACTAGTCGACTAATCACATTCATCCCTATTTGTAACCAGGTAAAAAAAAGTTGTGTATTGTAGTGCAAATAGTTTGAATCAGCAAGGAGTGTTCTTGCGTGCATATGGCACATGATGCACACGCGCTATACGCATCCTCCCCTGCCCTTCTCGTGATTGGCCTGAAGGCGGTGCGTTGTCTCTGGATGGACGTCGGGTACAAAGCGCACTAATTACATTTTCTACACATTGAGCAGCAAGTGTCTGTCCTATTGCATAGCGGATGCTGCTGAGTGCATACGCACACGTGTGCACAGAGTGTGTGCGTGGGGCACATACGTGCGTGATCCCAACTGGCAAACTATCACAAGGACGGCATGCTGAGCAATCTCTAGTGAGGAATTATCTTTACGATAGCTGTATTTGCATGAAGTGTGTGTGTGTGTGTGTTTGCTCACGCACAAACAGCATACTATCTATTTACACAGGAGATTAAGCATATGATATACAGTGTATTCCTTTACACACACTCTCTCTCGCTCTCTTGCTCTGTTTTTCTCTCTGGCTCACTCACTCTCTCTTTCTCTCTGTTTCTAAACACTCTGTCTCACTTGTTGGTACAAATGACCTGTTTTCCGCACTGTGTCAGTGAGATTTATCTTACTTTGCATCTATTATGGTGTTAATTACTGCCATAAATATGTTATAAATTACAATTTGCATTCACAACAATGTTAATATACTGTAGAGTATTGGACAAATAATGATCCTGAGTCTGAGTGATTCTACATTCACATAACATTAGTTCTCCCCTCTCGTCCCCTCCCCTCTCCTCCCCTCTCCTCCTCTCCCCTCCCCTCCTTGTCTCCTCTCCTTGCCTCCTCTGCTCTCCTCTCAACCCCGCCTTCCCCCCTACAGAGGCGTCCATCTTGTCCTATGACGGCAGCATGTACATGAAGGTGGTGATGCCCACCACGGTGCACACGGAGGCAGAGGACGTGTCCCTGCGCTTCATGTCCCAGCGGGCCTTCGGCCTGCTCATGGCCGCCACATCCCGTGAGTCTGCCGACACCCTGAGGCTGGAGCTGGACAGCGGCGCCGTTAAACTGACGGTCAACCTAGGTATCGTATGGACCGCCACCTGCTGGCGGGGTGGCGTTGGTGTCTACTGTGTATTTTTGTTTTTTAGTTTATTATTTTGTTTTTATGTATTTTTTTAATTATTTTAAATTATTTTATTTGGTTTATTATTAATATTATTATTTTATTTTGTGTTTTGTGTGTTTCGTGATCACAGACCTAACTTGCAGTATAATAAATCATAATTAATTTTAGATTGTTTCCATAGTTGGTTCTGCATGTACTGTACTTGATTTTCAGATGCCTGAGGTGTAATTTAGCCTTGTCAGACCGTCCTGACCTCGCAAGCTCCGATTTGCCCGACTCACATTTCACCACGAGTATCAGTCCGACACCCCTCAATACAAAAGCGGTTGTCGACCATGTAGATTATTAGGTCAGTCAGCTGACGTTTCTCCGACGACAACAGCGTACGTCATACGTTTTGGGTTCCACTGGCATTTTAGTCTGATTGGGTGAGAAAAGGGTAGGGAGTGTAATCGTATGTAAGAATGTTTGAATTAAATGTTTTCATGACAAACACTTCTGAATTGAGGGGCTCCAGACTGATACGCACAGTCAAACTGTAGCTCGTGAAATCAGGATGGTCTCATGAGGCATCATTTCTCAGCTTTGAGTGTAATTTATGTGCCATTATACTCCGTGTCAATTGATATAACACTACATATTCATTCCTTGGTGCATGCACAAATGACAGATAAGCATGATAGGCATTTTCAATTGTGTTTCTATTTCACATATAAAACACAATTAGCATGTAGTCATTTAATACAAGAACGTAACAATTTCATATTTTTAATTGCCCGACACTTTAATAGATGGTATTTCTATGTGATGAGTGCATTAGATAATTTCTGCACAAGCCTCAAGTTTCACATTATTCATCAGTACTGGATGAGCCATAACCATCAATTGAACAAGAATAAAAAGATAAACACTTCAGAAGAGGCTTTAAATACTTGTGCATTTGGTGGAATTGTAGATGTAATTTGCCATCTTTTTGGTAAGGTGCAGATCAGCATAATTACAGTTTTTGTGAATAAGGTTCTGTGTTTTTTCACTTGGTCCATTTTGTTTGTTTGTTTGGGTTTCTATAATTTTGTGTTTTTTCAATGCCAGCTGGTACATGGTTCTCTGTCCATCAGCAATCCTTAGCGGTCATCTCCCATATGCCCTGTTTTAAAGATGGCATTCTCCCCTTCAGGGGCTTTGAGCCTGCGGCCTGCCTGGCAAACGGCTCGATGCCAGGGCAACCAGCACAGCACGTACGGATGGTGAAGGCCCGAGACTTCCTAGCCCAGGAGACCCCGTTAGACCCCTGATTTGTATAAGGCATGCATGCAAACACGCCAAGTGTCTGCTAATAGTAAAAAAAAAAAATAACTCTAAAGCTCCACATTGCATCGCAATGCACTTAGACTCCGCAAACGCTAAAATCACCTGCAACCCGGAACCAGGGCTATAGGCCTTCTGCGTGTTGCTGGTGCTGACCGGATCGAAGCTGTTTGCCTCCACTATTCTGTTGCGGTTGACGACACATGACGAGCTTGGTCAATTGGTCTCCAACCCCGCACGGCTTGCCAGCCAATCAAAAGTACACACACACACACACACACACACGCACACACACGCTCCATTAGACGGGGTGTTTACTGACTGTATGACAAATGGAAAGTCTGGTTAGTAACCACATATACTGTAACATCTGGTGTTGCCTCTCTGGCTGCAGCTATTGGGTTGGAAAATCAATGGGACCAAATCAAATTGCAAGCGATCATTTTTGAAATTGAGACGCCCCCCGACCATCCACCCCCCCACACACACACACACACACACACACACACTCCCTTCCCCCTAGTCACCCCCACGAGGAAAATCCTTCTAATTGGTATGACATGTTCTGACATAGCCAAATGATATTCAATTAGAGTAACAATGCTCCAACACACCTGTAACGACTTGATAAGGCAAGTCAGAGTCACCGAAGCAAAACTAATACTATAATCACTATATTCTAATCGGCACAGCCAGCGTAATTAAATCAGAACATTATTTGATGGAAAGAATGACATGGAAGATCAATAACAGATCTACAACACTGGCCCCCGACCCCCCTCCGTCTAAAATGGTCGCCTGCATCATGTGACCGTCCCCGGGAAAGTGGCTGTTTATTGTTCTTGGATGTCTGCAGCTGTGACCTTGAAGGATGCGATTTCATCTGTTACTTGTTCTCCCCTCCCCATCTAGACTGTGTCAGGATAAACTGTAACACCAGTAAGTCAAATCTCCAGCTGGAGGTCTTCTTCCTTATTAAATCAATGTTTGATTATGTGCTTTTAGACGTCAAGTAGAGGGGGCCCTAATGTGAAATGAACGTATAGGTGCCCTATAAGAGGATAACACAGATAAGAGGGTTAAAAATGTAATAGCCATATGTCGGAATTATTCTCACTGAATACTAATATATTGAATACAAAACATCTGAAATTCCCTGTTTCATTCAGAAACTATTTCTTAGCCTGCCTATAATCATTGTGTGTTTAAAATATATAGGCCTATTTTAGGAGCACTGTATATTAGTTTTGTATCTGCTTTCTAGATAAAGGCATTTATGTATATTGTATACCTCTATATTTTAATGACAAATGTATTATTATCTTGCAGTAAGTGTCTTGGTATACTTTCTCTTACTCATTTAATGGTGTCAGCTTATTTTTTTTTATCAAGTGCAAGTGAAAAAAAGCTTATTAGAGAGAGAGAGAGAGAGAGAGAGAGAGAGAGCGAGCGAGAGAGAGAGAGACTGTAGGTGCTATGCTATGACACATTAGGCAACACAGCTGTTCAAAGCAATTGATTATCATCGCAAATTAAATGTATAATTCATCCAGTTATGGTGTACATAATGTACACACACACATGCTGTAGGTATCACGTTAGATACAGTATGTTCACATTATTAGTACAATATCTGCGTTCAACACTGACAACACAACAATAATACTGTCTAGTTTTGCAGTGAAAATATGTGTATGGAGTATAAAGTTGCGAGAAACACACGTTAGATTATGTAATCAACGTACACATTTCCATGTTTGGATTTGTATATGATCAGATCAGTGCATTTCAAATGTTCAAGCACAATGTGGGAACACTGCCTTCTAGTGGTTTAATTATGTACTGTACGTCTCCTACATGCATTTCAATGTCACTTTATCAGCGTGCATTCAAGAACATTTCTCTCTCTCTTGTGGTTGATTAACACATTGTATTTATATAAAATATGTTCCTCTAACTGCACTGCCAATTGATCTGATATATGTTTCCTCTGATGTCAAATGAAAATCAAATCTTTGATTGTAAAAATATAAATATTTTCAGGGATAAGCAAAGATTTGGTTTGTGTCGTTGCCCTCCCTATCCCTGGACTAACTGACTGTCCTCTTCAGGCAAAGGCCCAGATGTGCTCTACGCTGGGCAGAAGCTCAACGACAACGAGTGGCACTCTGTGCATGTGGTTCGTCGCGGTAAAACCTTCAAACTCATAGTGGATGAAGACATGGCTGAAGGTATTTTCTGAGCCGGTGTTCTGACGGTGAATGATGCCTTCTCGAATAATGCAACCATAGCGCATGACTTATCGAAAATAGCTACATTAAATGTTAATTGTTCCCATTTCCAAGATCTCGCAAAGTTATAACTCTCACAGTATAATATAATAAAACCAGCTTCTTATTGTTGCATACATACTCTTTCAGAAATTGGCATGGGGACATTACAAATATGCCTAATTGATCTTTAAATGTTGTTAATGGTGGGAATTGGTTAATATTATGTAAATAATGATTAAATATACAAATTACAACCTGGTACATAACGTTAACCGAATCATATTCTACAACTAAAATGACAAGAAACCTTCTACATTTGTTAAAAACATGCAATTATAGTACTATCTAGAAATCCAGATTACGTAGCAGAAATCTATAGGCGTTGTCGCAAGCATGATGAAAATGACGCAATAACGTCTGGGCGAATGCGCAGAATGTCGGGCATAAATCGTCAGAACACCGGCTCAAAAGCTCGCCGCTATTTTAAACTCGCACGACATGCATGGGAGTGATAATTTGGTTGGATTTGATTCAGGAGTATTTTTTTTTCTCAAATGTCCTTGAAGAGAAAGTTTTTGTTTAATTGTTGCTGATGATAATACATTTTACATTACATTATTGTTGTACATTACTGTTTTACATGTAAATGTAAAACAGGATATTTAGACAATGTTTTATTTTTTTCAGTATAGTGAAATAATTTATTGAAACTATGTTGTTGGTTGGATGAATTTAAGATAACTGTGATTTTATTCTGGCTAGACTGGTCAATGCAAGAAATACTTTTTTATCGCTTAGTGTCAAAAATCTGTTTTTTAGGCATGATATGACCCAGATAAGCAGAAACGTAAAACACAGGATTATCAGATCAAATTGGTACTGTACTGTAGCAAATGCTGCTTTACTCTTTATAGGTATTTTGACCGCTTAATGAAGCCTTTAGAAGAGGGACTTGTGACAACAATTCCTCTGGCATGTCAGGTTAGGGCTGTGTAGAAGTGTCAGATACTTTACTTGAACATGCACAAAGAACGGTAAGCTAGCGAAATGCGAGGAGATATTTGGTGAATTTGACAAAATGTGTAATTAGCTAACAAATAGATTGCGATAGCTAAAAATTTTTCTAGTCTAACTGTTGTCATCGGTGACCTCGAACCATTTTATCCTTGAATTAATATTTTTCTTTCTTTCTCCATCCTCTTCATCCTCTCCCTCTCCTTCACCCTGTATTCCTCTACCTTCCCCTTCATCCTGTCTCCCCACCCACCCACACCACCCCCCTCCGCTCGTGCCCTCAGGTCAGATGGCGGGAGACCACACCCGGCTAGAGTTCCACAACGTGGAGACAGGCATCCTGACCGAGCGGCGCTTCGTCTCCGCGGCGCCCTCGTCCTTCATAGGGCATTTACAGGTGCAACACAATCTGATGCCACGGCACGTGACACCACGCGCATCGCGTTACACTGGCGCGACCCCTGAACAACATGCGGAACAGGTCATGTGACCGAGATATTTGATTAACAGTGTGAGAGTGTAGCCTCTCTCTCTCTCTCTGGCAGCAAATACCAGTAATGGTCTGCTCTTTTGCTTCTGACCGGGTCAAAATGTAACAACGTGGAGGGGTAAAAACCTTTTAAGTGAAGGCAACATTTATAGCAGTGAAGCCATTTTGTTATTGTGTATCATTAGCCTCCACGCTGCGTGACGTGACACGAACGTGTCGCGCTTCACTGGCGTGAACAGTTGACGTGCTGGCCCTGTGACAGTGACAAGCGTCGCAGCGGCGTGAGTTCTAACCCCCAGACAACACTGTTTATCTTGGCAACATCAGGTGTCGTCTTGGTGTTAGGAATGAGCCACAGCTGTAGGTGGTGAAGTGGAGTGTGGTTCCTTAAAATCGAGTCGTGTTGTGTCGAGAATAATTAATTCAAAATCAAAGAGGTTTGCATACATAAAGAACATACCGTATTTTAGAACTAAACCACTGATCACTCCCCCAGAGCCTCAAGTTCAACGGAATGCAGTACATCGACATGTGCAAGAACGGAGACATCGACTTCTGTGAGCTCAACGCCCGCTTCGGCATGCGCTCCATCATCGCCGACCCCGTGACCTTCAAGACCAAAGGCAGCTACCTGGGCTTGGCAACCCTGCAGGCCTACGCCACCATGCACCTCTTCTTCCAGTTCAAAACCACCTCGGCCGACGGCTTCATCATATTCAATGACGGCGATGGTAGTGACTTCATCGCCGTGGAGCTGGTCAAGGGGTGAGCTATTACCATTGTGCCCCACTGCAGTCCAAGGAATCTGAAAGCACAGATATTTGTACATTGATGTTTAAGGGCTAGTAATGATCCCAGCTCTGCAGTTTGAAGACATCGAACTCTTCAATGTCTTCAAACTGGCAAAGCTCCACTTTGTATGACCAATATATGGCCGATTAGAACGATTTTTGAAGTTAGGAAAAGTAAGATTCTTTTGTAAGGTCCAGTGTTATTTGACTGGAGATAAGCTAAAACCAAGGTGTTTCAATAACCCTTTTTGTGAATGTTTTTTAATATCACGATACATTTACATGAATTATTGAGCTCCTCAATAGACAAGACTTGGCAAAGTGTGTATAACGCATAATATGTGTTAGAGGAACATGAAATAAAATAACACCAATCGGTGTTGCTACAAAGGTTTTGATCACCTCATCTAGCTCTACCACCATTTTGAAACACACTTGACTTAATCTCATTAACCCACGCTGTTTGGTCCGACAGCCGGGTGGCTGTGGAAACACTAATGTAAACAGGGTTTCTAGACTAATAATCTCAGATAAATGACATTTAGTTGATAAAACTAGTCCATAATCTTAGCTAAATAAGATTGAGTTGAGAAGACTAGTCCATAATCTTAGCTAAATAAAATTGAGTTAAGAAGACTAGTCCATAATCTCAGCTAAATAAAATTGAGTTGAGAAGACTAGTCTGGCGGTGGGCCAGGCTAGTGGGGAATGTAGAAACCAGTTCCGTGCCATAAGGAGTGTCTGACGCCCTCTGCTCCAGGTTCATCCACTACGTGTTCGACCTGGGGAACGGGCCCAGCCTTCTGAAGGGGAACAGCGACAGCCCGCTGAATGACAACCAGTGGCACAATGTGGTGATCACTCGTGATGCCTCCAACACGCACACGCTGAAAGTGGATGCCAAGTCGGTCACCCAGAACGTCAACGGCGCCAAGAACCTAGACCTCAAAGGTACCATGTTCTTTGTAGGAACCAAACAGTTACTTTAACTTAATAGCAGAAATACATTCAAATCATATTTGAATTTAACTTTAATTTAATGTTATATTGACACTAATAAAAGTGTCAATATTCAACACATTAATCAACACATTAATCTCTGTCACTCCCCAAAATAAAAATAAAACCCCCTCCTCTCCGTCCCTGCTAGGTGACCTGTTCATCGGAGGCCTGGGACCCAACATGTACCAGAACCTTCCCAAGCTGGTGGTGTCCCGGGAAGGCTTCCAGGGATGCCTGGCTTCGGTCGACCTCAACGGGCGCCTGCCCGACCTCGTCAACGATGCCCTGTTCCGTGGTGGACAGGTCGAACGCGGCTGTGAAGGTACTGTACGCTCGACCCCTGCGACGTCTCGCTGTGCTGTAGCTAGCTGGCGCCTGCGTTAGCATGAGCGGCTTGCCAGTAGGACTGAATAGAAAGCATTGATGGAAGAGGTTTCATTACTGAAACCCACCAATCTCTGAGACTTTTCCAATATTGTTTTAAGGAGATTTTGTGAATATTAATGTGTAATACTGTACCTGCAAGTCAAAAGTATTAATACTATTCTTTCTATTTTTATTTTATTTTTTTATTCTCTGCAGGATGTTAAATTATTCAACTCTGAGAATACATTGCTTTTCAGTACTACATATCAATACTGCGTCAGTGTTAAATGTAAATGATACTTGATACTCATACATGCCGCAAAACCTTGTGTGCTGTGCATTCCTCCCTGTGACCCCTAGGGGGCAGTAAGAGAATGATGCACCCACTGCAGACTTCCATTACTTTGTGCAGGCACTGCCAATATTCTTATGCAATGTAATGTTAACAACACAAAGTTAAGGTGAATGGTGATATTAATATATAGAACATAGATCTGTTTTCCTCTTTTTCTTTACTCCTGGATACTTTATTCACACTAACAAGTTAACGTTGGACACAAACGGTCCCTCACTAATCTTTCCTCTTTTCCACTCTGTTTGTTCTGTTTGTTTTCCTTTTTCCGCGCTAACAAAGTTGCCTTCACCAAAGCTGACCTGCAAGGTAGAGGGTCCCGACACCGCCTCCACGAGGCCTGAAAGGCTGCTGTCTGCAATGCATCAATGGTGTTGCCATGGCGATACCCTTCCCCAAACGTCGCAGGGATGTCTGACTTGCTCTCTCTGGAAACACACACAGGGAGAGAGAGAGAGAGACGGAGACAGAGAGGGAGGGAGAGAGAGAGAGACAGAGAGAGAGAGAGAGGGAGACAGAGAGACAGAGACAGAGAGAGAGAGACAGAGAGAGAGAGAGAGACTCACAAGAAAAGCTTGTAGATGAAACAGGGCAGACATGTATGCCAGAAAAGCAGGAAGGAAAACTCCAGCGATGGGGCGGGAAAAAAACCCTGCATGGTTACAGAGGGAGCTTTTTAGCAGCAGTCTCTCCGTGAAGCAGGCTGGCGAAGGCTGGCCCGCGTGGACTAGAACGTGCTGCAGGATGGGCTGCTTATCAATAAACATGTGGCCGTCTGGCATACTGTGTGTGGCTGCCCGGATGGGTCCAGCTCATTAAACTTTCAACAAGATGTGGATCTCTGTCTAGTTCTCTGGGGCTGCAGAGGAGGTTAAGGTAGAGAAGTGCGGGGAAGGAGGAGGTCTAGGCTCCTGTGGGTGGATCATGTCATTTGGAATAAGGATTATTAAACATCCTAACCATACTGGAAATGAAACCATTACAATTATAGACCATAATTGAGGGGGGATTAACTGGATATTTGTACTAGCACTGGTGAGGTATGCGATTGATAGGCCGTTAGAAGGAAAAAGGCTGGCAGTGTATAAAGCCATCTGGAGAGGAAGTGTGGAAGTGATGTGTCTTTGTCAGGAGGCCAGTCGTGGTGGGCAGTGGGTAGCAGGCTGCATTAGATGAGAACGTGGCGTAGAAAGAATGCTTCTGAACATGGTTAGAGTGGGTGGCATGCCACCATCTCTCCCTCTCCCTCTCTCTCCCCCTCTTTCTCTCCCTCTCTCTCTCTCTCTCCCTCCCTCCCTCTCCCTCTCTTTATTGTCAAACCTGACATGCTTGCCAAGTTTCTCTAGAGGTGGAAGGTGTTTTCCAGAGAGCAGAGAGCAGTTTGTCTCCTGCCAGAAAGCTCACGTGCACGCTCCTGTGCTAGTGCACGATGCCGACGGCGATGGAGGTTAAGGGAGCACGTGGTTGCCTAGACACAGTAACCGTGGTTGCATTCCAGAGTAAACGCACTTTCACTGGCAAAAATAATAAAAATGAACGTTTGTCACATTTGTCTCGCACAAGGCAATTATTGCTATTAAAACAACGTTTAACTTGCATCCGTCTGCCATTTATCTATACTGTTGTCCTTTGGTTGTACTGAAGGTCTCAGCACGGAGGGTTATCGCTCCGTGTCCGATGTCCAATCTGGGGACAAGTTGTTTTCTCTTTCTGTGTATGCTGTGCAACCTTATCTGCATTCCCTCTATGTTAGAAGTATTCAAAAGTATGTGTGATGTAGGATGGTGACACACACACATCCAGTTTGACTTTGAATACCCTCCTCGACTACTGTGGGTGTATGTATGTGTGTGTGTGTGTGTGTGTGAGACGTGCATACTCTAATATATGCACTACACGTTTCTGAACGCTCTCAACTTTTCACTTTTTTTTTTTTCTTCGCGCCCTTTGCTGTTCATGAATTCTGTAGTGTGTTTTTAGTGTGCAGCGTGTACGAGATGTCTGAAAGCAAAAAGAATGTCAGACTCTCATCATTCTTTTATGGAGTCTCTTGCTATTAGAGTCAGTCGGACATTTTGTTTTTGTTTTTGTCTTGTCTTGCCTGTCTGCAGAGGGAATGCAGTGTAATGAGATTCACTAAGATGAAACTTTAAAAACTACCTGTTGGAATGATTCAATTGCATGCAACCCACCGTCAACGCACAAATGAGAAGATATCAAAAAGGGAGTTGATAATGCCATCACCGGGCCTCTTGATAGATTATATACCCTGCTAGGAGCACAGTGCACTGGCATCCACAATGGCATGCTTTAAGCGGAGCTCCTCTTCCAGTTTGTGCTCTGGCTAGCTGGAAGCTAACACAGTAGCAGTAGAAGCTAACAGACAACAACATAGAGCAACGTAAAGCATGGCGTACATGGCGTCCGTCTCCTTGCGGTGGCATTGTTGTCGCTCATGGAGCGGTAACTGGGTTTCCCAACCCCGGTCCAGGAGGCTGGAGATGTCTGCCTGGCCCATGGCACCCCTGTCTCAAATGAACGTGTCGCCATCGTGCTTCTGCAGAGGTTGATGTCGACCCTTTGGTTAGGATCGGGTGTGTTGGAGCGGGGAGACATCTACAACATGCAGGGCAGCGGACGATCTCCAGGACCAGGGCTGGGAAACGTACACCTCACTCCTCAGAGCGCCACCTCTCCCGCATGTGTCGCACATTGTCGGTCACCCTGGCGACACCGCCGTGTGACCCCTTCCGCTGACGTCCCCTTCCTCCTTCTTTTCTGTCTCCGCCCCTTCCCTCACCGGCCCCGCCCCGCCGGCCCTGGCCCCGCCCCCAGGACCCAGCACCACCTGTCAGGATGACTCCTGTGCCAACATGGGCGTTTGCATCCAGCAGTGGGAGAACTTCACCTGCGACTGCACCATGACGTCATACTCTGGCACGCACTGCAGCGACCGTGAGTGGCACGCACACACGCACACACACGCACGCACGCGCGCACACACACACACACACACACACGAACGCACGCGCACACACACACGCACTGCAATGACCATGAGTGACTGACACACACATACACACACACACACACACACTGGTACTGCAACGCCCGTGAGTGATGATGCCTTTATGTACACACGCACACACACACACACACACACTCATTGTGCATACGCACACTTGTTGCACTCTGACATTCCCTACGGAGGGCGTCATTCAGTAGCTAGGAGTGCCCTCCTGCAGTGACTGAGAGGAGCGTTCAAGAGCTGCACATCGCTCGGAGTGCCGTTCGGCACCCCACTGAGTGATCTTCATCAGCTTGGGGCGCCAGGGAAGCTCCGGGGGGGATTTGTGGGGTGTGGGGGGCGTGTCGCGTCATTGCAGTGCAGGCTTCTGTTGTAGTGGGTCGGCTTGGTGTCACCCCCCCGGGAGTGTCCTTCCCTGAAACGGCCCTAATATCTCCGGCTTTGAGTCATCCTCTGTGAAATAATATCCACTTCTGCCTCAAGCGTCTTTTCATA
Organism: Typhlichthys eigenmanni; assembly: GCA_027564635.1. Lineage (NCBI taxonomy): Eukaryota > Metazoa > Chordata > Actinopteri > Percopsiformes > Amblyopsidae > Typhlichthys > Typhlichthys eigenmanni. The sequence continues at coordinate 12,426 of JAODUK010085973.1, forward strand.
CACGCCCTTCAAAAGAGGTGCGTTTGAAGTCGGAGGTTGCGTGTGAGCATGTGGGGAGGGGGGTTTCTTATCCCCGCGGCGACAGGGGATCCCTTCCTTCTGCAATAGCATTTAGCGGTTAATCGCGGGGGCTAACCACTGCCGGGCCAAACTAATGAGGTGATTGTAAGGGAGCTGCTCTGTGTGAACAACCCCCCCCCACCCCACACACACACACACCTACAAACACACACACTTCCCATCACACACACGCATTATCCAAAGCTCTCTGATGTTACACCTGATGCTATAAAGTGCTTCCACACATCTCTCAATCAGGTCGTCTACTCGGAGACATCTCAATTGTACAGTATAGTACGTTCCTCATTTAGTTGTCTTTTTTTCTCATAACTGTTGTTATGTTAGTGAGAGCGCCTTACGCAGAGGTGCTGGTTTTGAACCTGTAATCAAACATGCTTCTCACCAGATGTGTTTAAATGATATCTATCCTGCAGCGCCATTGATTTCATACTTATGTGGATGCACTTGGCTAATTACGTGGGCTGTAATTTAAATGTTTTCCCCACTTATCTGCCGGCCAGTTCTTTCTCTTTCCTAGAACTAATAGCTGACGTGTTAAACAAGCTATTCCAGCTCACATGTAGTTTAACTGAAACTTGTAAGTGGAGCGGCTGAGCTGCATTGCACCAGCAGCAGCCATCTTTTGGGAATCTGTCTGCCAAAGATAAGGGGCCCGGTCGGTTTGTCTTCACAGGATGACCTTATCTTTCTTTGTGTCCCTTTGTTGATGAAGCTGACAGACTGTGTCTTCGGTCTGCCCCTTGAATGACCAGCAGGGGGCAGTAAAGCCATGAACAGCCGCGCACACAAGTCCGTTTGCATTAGAGAGAAATGAGATGCAATCCCCGGAGCATGAAATCAGCTTTCCTGTTATTTTCCTGTGGTGCTTCACCTCGTTTCTTTTTTTCTTTCTTTCTTTCCCTCACCCATCTCTCTCTCTCTCTCTTTTCCAGTCTAGTTTTTGGTTTTGAAGAGACAATACGAAATGGAGCATGTGATGCAGTCATACATTGAACAATAGAAGTGTTTGACTGCAGAAGTTTGATACAGAAGATGGGTTTTCTAAAGCGAGTTGTGCTAGTTATATTCAGCCACGGCGGTGTGTGACTGAGTTTCTAATTAAAAGTGTGGGAGTGCAGCCTACCTCTCTCCTCTCTCTCTAGCTAGCTAGCAGCAAATACCAGTAATTGTCTGCTCTTTTGCTTCGGACTGTGTCCACTATCGAAATCACACAACTTGGAGGGGTAAAGAGTGAATGCAGCATTTACAGCAGTGAAGCCATTTTGTTATTGTGGATTGTTAGCCTCCAGGCCTGTTCCCCATCTCGCTCTCCCCTTCCTCCACCCACCCCTCCCCGTCCCCCGTCCCCACCCTCCCCACCAGGACCCTGAGGTGGGTAGACGGCGGGCGCGAACCGTATCCCTTTCTGTCCGTTTATTCCTGCCGTCCGTCCGTCGCAGCTGGTGCTTTATGCCTGCACACCTTTTAGTTATGGGAACAAATTTACATCCCCCTCTCTCTCTCTCTCTCTCTCTCTCTCTCTCTCTCTCTCTCTCTCTCTCTCTCTCTGCACCACGCCGCCCATTCCGGGAGCCACTTAGGGAGTGCTTGGGCTACATGTGCCACTGTGAGGAAAAAATAAATAAAATAAAATAAAAATATTAGTCATGCTATTTTTATAGCATTGTTTTCCTCCTGCTTGGTTCCACCTCACTGCCTCTGTCAAGCACATACCAAGCCCTCATTGTACCATATTCCTCCTCCTCTCCTCTTCTCTCCTCTCCTCTCTCCTCCCCTCCTCTCCTCTCCTATTCTCTCCTCTCCCCCTCTCCACTCCTCTCCTTTCCTCTATCCTCTTCTCCTCTCCTCTCTCCTTCCCTCCTCTCTTCTCTCCTCCCCTCCCCTCCCTTTCTCTCTCCTCTCCTCTCCCCTCCCCTCCCCTCCTCTCCTCTCTCCTCCCC
>JAODUK010085974.1:0-14445 GCA_027564635.1 Typhlichthys eigenmanni
GGAGGTTTGGGGTCCCCTGCTGAAGCTGCTGCCCCCGCGACCCGACTCCGGATAAGCGGATGAAGATGGATGGATGGTCTGAACCACTTTGTTTGTGTTCCCCATTTACAGAGCCAGGGCTGTGTAGAAACACCAGATTATCTTTCAGCGCATGGATATTTGCTAAATTTAACCAAAATAAAATACAAAATTAAGATTTTATTCTTATAATCACTGACTGCCTTTAAAAAGATACAATAGCATATTGATGCTAAACAAATCTTCAGCACACCATTTCAAGCGCAGATGTAAAAAGCACACGCTCTTAAAGGAATGTGCAAGAGGAGCAAGTTAAACAAGGCTCTCATACCATGCCAGCGGACACTGACACTGACAAGCCCTCTATCAATCTGCTCCTGTCAATACTGCGACAATATTAGCAATGCAAATCAGCCATAATCAGCGATATTAGCAATGCAGATGTGGGGGCAAGGCAGTGATGCTCCACTCTTCACTTATGTGTGTGATGTATCTGGGGTGCGTTGTTCCGTCCAATCATTAGTCTCCGGCAGCGCTCAACACACTCGTAGATACATCACACAAAAGACACAGCAGATCTGTCTCTGCCTGCAAATGCTTTAGGCCTACAGCAGTGACTCTCAAAAGAGGGGGTCGGGACCCCCCCCCCCCCCGGGAAGTCACAATTTCCAGAAATCAAATAAAATGTTAAAAAACGATTTGAAATTAGCTATAATTGTTACTTACAGTTCATAGTATTACTGTGACTGATGTATTCTGTTACTAGCCTATATTAAATTGCACTGTACTAAATAATATTATGGCCGTTAAGCTTCAGTCATCCCCAGGGATAGTAGGGGTTGGGATTCTATGAGACGGCTATTTTTGGGGGCCGCAGGTCGAAAAGTTTTAAAGCCCCTAGTTTACAAGACGGGTGGGGGAAGTATGGGTACAGTTTATTCAAGGCTAGCTAGCTGCTAATTCACTCTGCAGCCCCTTTCAGCTTGGATCTGGGCGTCTCAACGATTAAAGGTATAGTTATCTCTGGCAAGCTAATTGCAATAATAAGCTAATAAACTTTTTGTTAAATTCACCAAGTATCTCCTTACATTTGGCTAGCTTACCGTTCTCTGTGCATGTGCTGAAATGATCTGGTACTTCTACATAGCATCGGCTACTTAACTAGGAACACAAACAAAGTGGCGATTACCGCTCACAACAACAACAATGCCGCTTGGCTTCGCTATGCGTTTGAATGTGCGCGGGGCAAGCGGAGCTCCTGAGGGAGTTTGTATTGATCACAGCTCAAAGTTAGCAAGCGTCCTCGAGAACGACTGACCCTGCCTTTAACAGTAGGCTACATGCAAGAGAACGCTGTGAGCTGCAAAACGGGCTCCGCCGCCTCAGATGATGTCCGCTAACGAGATGAGATAACACGACCCTGGAGAGGAAAGGGAGGGGCCGTGTGTGGCTGCCAGCGGCTTGTACAAATAACACACGGACAGAAGAAGCAGGGAAGCAAAGAGAATGAATGATGTGGAAACGGAAAATCTGCCCACAGTGTCAATCATGCCCGCCCACATTAACCCCCCTTTGCTACGAAAAATAAAGTATATACAGTGTGTGTGTGTGTGTATTTTTATTCATTACATTTTAAACCTTTTCCTTTGCAAATGCTCATTAAAACAAGCAAAACAAGTCGAAGCAAAACTTGAACTGGCTTGCTTTTATGTATGGCGAAACATAAAGAACTGAACAACGGCAAACGACAAGGCCGGTGATTGGTGGGCGTCGCTGGCTTCACATACGCACGCACGTGAAGTGAAATAAGGCCCGCGGTGGCGGGGTGCCATTAGCGTAACGTCAGAGAGCAGCGGCATTAGAATGAGACCTGCTGTCATTTCCAGCTCCGCACACCGGCCTGCTTGGCAGTCGGCATGGCGAAGCCTGTATCGTTAGCTCTGCTCACAAGTTCCCAATGCATTCACAGTTCGCACTTAGAAATCAGTATGGTATCGGTATGGTATTGTATGGTATTATATGGTATTGGCGGCACATGCTGTGTAGTGAAGGATCTAAACGCACGTCAAACTTGGAGAGAACAGGGTTTTAGTAAAAGAGCGGGAACAGAGGAACGAGCATTTACATCGAGCGAGCGACAGGCGGCAACACGTACAGTACGACACAACTGACAGAGAAACACAAGCGCATACAGGACAGGTAAGACTAATGGAAACAAATGAACAGAGTCACAAGGAAAACATGGACTGGGGAAACAGGGAACGAAGGGAAAACATGGACTGGATCAGCAAAAAGACGGGTCGGACACCAAACCATGATATTTTGTTGGCATATCTTCATGTTTACAGGGTAATTGGGTTTCAAAATGGCGCTATATTTTGGAGGTTTTCCAGGTTTTACTCATAAAATATGTGTTGACAAACATGAATCTCCAATTCAGCTGTCTGAGCCTTGCTCTTGCTGTTAAATGGCTGCAGAAAGATAATTGCTATGCAATTTATTGGCATAGCAATTATTATGCAGCATCGGCCTACAGTATTTCAAGTAAAACAACACTACAACGCAAAATGAACAGTTTTTCTAGCAGCTGACCCACTGCCATTCCAGTATCCATTAGTTTCTGTTTTGAGAAAGTTACAAACTGATCATTTAGAACAGTTAGTACCATAACAATGACTTGCAAGTCTGTTTTATTCTGTTAACAACATTTATCTTGTGTAAACCCACCAAACACATTGGGGGCAGCAATGAATACAGTAGATAGACAAGACAAAGGGTCCCCCAAAAGCATGTATTGTAGTGTAGCCATGACATTTGTTGTGACCCGGCAACGCCATGCCGTCCAAAGTTAAAGTATTGTAACTTTTTGCTGTTCCTTTTGGTGCAACAACACTAGAATACTCGATACAATACAGAAATAATAACATAAAACATTTGCCACTAAATTATATATATAATATACTGTATATAATTATTATTTGTAAACAATGCGACATCACCGTAGCAACTGCCGTTTATGCCATGCTGTCCAGAAAGTGTCTGTGGCCTTCTGTGAGCTAAACTTTTCAGTAAATTAATGCCATATACGCATGACAATACAGACGTGCTATAATCAGTTTTAGCAAGTGTTAGAATTATGTATTTCTAGATAAATGCTGCAACCATTTTATTCTCTAAACCAGAGTAACGTGAGACCACATAATACCTGTAGCTATGGTGACTGACATTGTACAGTAGACATGTTGAAAGTTAGCTTTGAGAATGGCGGATGAAAATGCCAATCCAATTCCAGTCCACATAGGATGGACAGTTGTAGTGAAGTAAACACAAACGTAACCAGTGACTATCTACATTTGTAGTTTACGGCATGAAGATTAAACTGTCCTAGACCATTATCAATACATGTTTGTGAACAATAGATCTTTATTTGATTGTCTTTACAACTAACTTGTCTTTAACTCACCTCCCCATCGCCCCGTCACACACAAACACACACACTGACCTGCGTTCACACGGACAAAAACAAATTTGTCGCTTGTAGGCGTTCCTGGGCCTTGGTTTGTGGTTGGATTATTTATCTCAGCAACGCTGCCTTCACTCCCATTGGTAGTCACCGCGTGGCATCACTAAGTATTTGCATAAAGCAGACTGCTAGCCTATTGGCAGTGTCGCTGTGAATCACCAACTCTCATTGGAAATTAATGGTTGAGTCGTCTCTGTGTGAACGCAGGGCAAGGCTGTAGCAGTGGGAAGCTGCACCGTACCAATACCATGCTCAAAGGCCCAACAGGAGCAATGGGAATCTGACTACTGTACATAAATTAGGCACACGATTTAGATATGTTGAGGAGTCTTGCTGGGAGGAACATTAAAGTGTCTGCTAAATGCTGTAAACGCATTTAAACAAGAGATGATTTAGACTGCCACTTGATTCATTGCTCCTTTGGTTTCTGATTAATCCATTATAACATGTAGTAGCTCCATCTCCTTCTACAGAACGTCTTTCCCTTTCCCTCTCAGTGAGAACATGTCAGGAGATTAATGGACTAGAGGGTTGTAATTCACTCTAATGAAAAAAGTAAGACTACAAAAGCAATGTGCCCTTATATAGATTCACATTAGGACCCAACAGACACATAAGGGTTCCGATATTGTCTTTTCACAGAACGATATCCCAAATATAGTAACCCATCCCATACAAATAGAGAAGATGTAAACACTTGAATATGTGAACATTTCCAAATACTTCAAAATGTGAACATTTCCAAGTTTAGAGAAAGAGAGGAAAACTTTTGAGGTTAGTTAGTTACTTAGGGCAATCAATAACTGTAATTTCAACATTACAATTATGGACATTATAATTCTGGCTTTTTCATACATTTCTTTGGGCTGAGTGCAAGTGTGTATCATTGTGGAGTCTAGGCAATAACAATTCTGAACCATCTCTTAGACTTTGAATGGGGTCAGGTTGAAAGGCCGTAATTATAATGCCATTACAATTCTGGTAACATTTTACTGAATTGATACTGAATTAAAACTTGTTTATGAAACCTTTCACACTAATTATAGAAACATTTTGTCATAAAAAAACAACCCTATGATATTTTTAACATTACTATAGCAGCAAACAACCATTTTGGTAAACGGACTGCATTTATATAGCGCTTTTATTAAAATCGCTTTACATTATTTGACTCACATTCACCCATTCGCACACCGATAGCGATGTCAGCCATGCAAGGAGACACCTGACACCTGACCGCAGTATATGGTTAAGTTTCACCTTGACATTTGGTGAGGAGTTAGTGGGACATCACCTATCTGGTGATCTCGAACCCCGATGGTCTCGATGGTTTGTTCTGGTGCAATCTAGTGTGGCATCTAGTGGCAGAAAGGCATATAGAGTCACTTTAAGGACCAAGTCTAGTTTCACAAATGTCAACATATTCAACAGGAGAGTTTTGCATCAGCTCATGCCACTAAAGGTATAAGCTAGCTAGGCTATTACAAGTGTAACCTGGACATTAGCTCTTCTAATTGCAGGTTAAACAGCTGAACTGAACTGAACTGCTGACTGCCAACGGCAGAGAGCATAATCTAAATTCTGCCCTTTTCTGCCTGTTGAGAATATTAAATATAAGTGTGAGGCGAAACTTGTTGTATTCAGTGGCATAGAAGTCATTTCAGAATGCTTTGCATCTGTGACATTTACTCTAATTGGTTTTAGTGTGAAAGGCCTTTAGTAGCAGTGATACTATGAAGCGCATCGCACATGTTATAATATCCCTAATTAAATATAGTTCAGCGTGTGACTTTATATGGTCAATTAGGGGCAGGATAGGTTTGTAGTGTTCAGCTCAGTTGAAAGGTGATAGTTTAAGTCCCCAACATCCCCAGCCTAAGCATCCTTGAGCATAACGCTTAATACTCGTAATCAATGTTAAGTGGTTTTGAATAGAAGTGTCCATGTTGATTACATATACACAGGGCCATTAGTGTCAATCTCTTCCACCCTGTTGGTTTCCAAAAAAGCATTGCTCAGGTTTAGTTGGGGCAATATACTGTAGCGGTACCAGCGGCAAGAGACTGGACATTAGGTGGAGCTAAATGTTGAGCGTAAAAGTGAATGGGAGTAAAGTAAGCTATGGTGACTTCGTCGTGAGTCGTAGGCCAAAGCGCTACTCCAATCACACAAATAGCCTTACTCTCCCGACGTGCTTATAACTAGATGCTAGCCGGTTTTAGCCTTTTTACTAGCGGGACACGATACATTATGAGCTAGATCACGTGCATGTTTGTGTGCATATTTAACATCTATTCAGGTAAATTGCGACGCAGCATGTAAACACCAGACCCGACTACTGTAGGTGACATACAATGTAAACAGGTAGCCTGGAATCTTAATTCGGAAAGACTCCATTCGGAAAGGCAAAAAGTTTACATCAAAATCTCAAATGATTTCTGTCCTGGCAATGGTGGAACGAGCTCCCAGCAACACTCAGGACTGCTGAAACATTACCCATCTTCTGCAAAAGACTCAAAACGCACCTCTTCCCAATCCAAATCAATACTTCTATTAATTTCTGAAATAATAACAAACCAATTTTAGTAATTGTCAACCAAATGTAAGATAATGAGCTAAAATGTTCGACACAGGCTCAATTATATTACTTAGTAGAGTGATAAGTAATGGAAGATCTACAGATTTTTTTTCTTTGACTTTTAAGGCATCAGGTATTTCGTTTTTTCAGCATTTACTACATGTTTCAAGTGATACAGTGTAGTCTTTCTTTGTTGAAATATATTAAAAGCCATTTTAAACTGAGAAAGGACTTGTATTTGTGAGGGTGCTGAACAATATATCATGTTTAGCCAATCTAACACAGATCTCAGAGAGCAATATACACATTATATATTTTATATATATATAATGGCAAGGTGGTGTCTTGAATGTTCTGACATTGCATGCAGCTTAAGAAACAATTGGGAAAAAAACAACAATTCAAGCTGGATCAATCAGCCTTATTGAACACAACACACTTACACAAAAACATGAACACACACTCACTGACACAAACAGGGTTATGATCATCTCAATTACATCCCAGTGTACCACTGTGAGTGACTGGTTCCGTACTTTGGGTGTCACCTAAAACATGTCATTACAACTATAGTGTCACAATCTGCACTTATTGACATCACTGCCAGCAATATTTCCACAGCTACATTAAAGTGTCAAACAAGACAGTTTTTTCACACAATATTCCCATTTGAAGTTGTTTTAACACTTAGAAAAGTCACAGGCCGCAAGAAAATAAATCAATCAGTTACCAAATAATGCCTGTAAAACCTAGCCTGGCTCTGACCAACTACTGCTCTAAATTCAATTTATTTTTACTGAGATTATAGTCTGGAAACTCAATTGGTGGAAATAGTGGTAGAGCTAGATGAGGCGATCAAAACAGTTTGGTTCAGCGCTGTCCAATAGTTTCAAAATGAACCAAAGGTCTACTCCCAGTAGGAGGAAACGACTGTGAACACTTCCCAATGGAGCGTTGCCAGACCTTATTCATAAAGTGAATCTTAGGTCTGGTTACACCTGGCTTTGCAAAACCCAGTGTAGAATTCTGAATTACATTTAAATCTGGTTGGGCCTTTCTCTTCCGATTGAGGTGTTTATATGGAGCATTTTAGTTCGTGTTGGGCTTTTAGCCCGATTCCAATCCAATGTAAAACTATTAGACACCTTTATATTTGCAATTGTTCATTTTACTGTCGACTGAAAGATGGTCATAACAAACGGACATCGGAAAGTCTGTGACTATTTGTCATATAGAGCAAAACATACAACAAAGTGCAGTGCTATTGCCCATGGAGCACATAGCTTTATTATGTGCGCGTAGTACAGAGGTCTTCAACAGGGAATCTGGGAACCATATTGGATACCAAAAATTATTTTATTTTGAAATGAATGTCAGAAAATATACATTAACATAAATACAACCTCTGTTATAAATCTGTCAATACTCATTACAAATTATTGTTGGCCACGGAACAACATATTTATGTTTCTATCAGCCCGAAAAAACATTGAAGACCTCTGGGGTACTGCATTTTCAGCTCGGCCTACTGCATGAGCAAAAGCAAATTTCAGTAGCCTAGATGTACAGTAAGTAGTTGTTTGTTTGAAGGATTTGACCAGAACTCCAGTAGTTTAATTTAAAATGCTACAGTAAGTAGTTTTTTGTTTGAAGGATTTGACCAGAACTCCAGTAGTTTAATATAAAATGCTAAAGTAGGCATATGTGGTGAAGGTGAGGTGTATCGTACAGTATCACCGAAGGCCTGTTAGTGTCTTGTCATCTTCCATAACAGTGCTTAGCTAATATTCATACCTTAAAAAATACAAAAATCACTTTCCTGCTTTATTACTTTTTGCCCTATCTGTTTTATATTTTAGTTCAGAGGGAGATAAATCTTGAATTGATTTAATCTCCCATTTTCAATTTCTTTTTCTCTCACACTCTCACATTTAGAGTGTTTTATATCTTACAGGGTCATCGTGTATCCACTGTGTATATTCCCTCAACCCCTCTGCGGATATTATGTTTTTGTCTTTGACTGAGTGTATTGCACTGTGCAGCAGTAGTATGTAAGAAGTTACTGTACTCATTTAGTGTATTTTATGGTTGCTTTTTATCATTTAAATGCAAACAGTTGCACACTGAATTATCACATTTTCACAGAATTGTATATACAGAAAGTATTTAAAATAGTTTATTGTCTAAAATACTACTTATTGTATGTATCTACTTATCTATATTATAGGATTTAAAAACATTGCGGTCCATGAATAAATCCTCTATCTGAAAATGTTAGTGTGTTATTGTATTATTTGAGAGTATTTAGGCTAACAAAATGTATTTACATTCCTTAGTGTTGTTGATTACAGTATGTAAATGGTACTGGATCATTAGTCAAGGTCAAGGTAAACTATATTATCCCACAGGGGGAAATTCATGTGGTCATTGCATGTTCTGATACAAAAGCAGACATACAAACAAGACAAACAAGACAATTGTTTTTAATGACGTTGTAGTGTGAAGCACTTTGTGTTACATGAATTTGTATGAAAAGTGCTATATAAATAAAGATTGATTGATTGATTGATTGAAAAGCAGACACACATCGACATATACTGTCGCAAGATAATGTCTTGTAGCAAAGTAGCTATAGCCTGAATGAAAGGTACATATACATTATTTAGCAGACACTTTTATCCAAAGCGACTTACAAACATTACATTAGTCAACAGTATAAGAGATCATGCACCAGTTGCCGACATTCTATTTACAACATATAACAACAGCAGCGTGTCATTATGGCTAACTACCATTGCAACAAACTGAATTACATTATGTAAAATACCAGGGGATTTAAAACATGTATCAAATTTTCCAGCAAATAGTTGATAGAAGTTTAAGTACCAATAAAGTCCTAATATTCAAAAAAAGTAAAGAGAGAGAGAGGTTTGTTAGTGGGGTGATAAGGGGTCCTGAGGTGTTTTTTGAAATGGTGGGTTTTCAGTCGCTTTCGAAAGATGGGTAGTGACTCTGCTGTTGACTGCTGCAGGAAGTTTGTTCCACCATTGTGGCGCTAGGACAGAGAAAGAGGTTTCTTCATAAAAATAATATGTATTGTGATTGTTTACTGTACTGTAATAATACAATGCAGTCCTAGTCAAGCTACAGTGCTGTATATCATATTTACAGTATGGTCAAGGACATTACACTCTTACATAAGAGGGGATTGAAGCGGGGAGTGTTTGTCTGTTGAAAGCCTTCTTTATTATCCTGTATATGTTACCTAATTACATTTGTTGCTTCATAACAGCCTAGTTTCTACCAAGTAAACTAAATTACCAAATCACCAGCCTATGCAAGAGTTACGATGCAGTTTCCAGTTTCTGATGAAGTCATACCCGCCATTCCTTTTCCCGCCATAAATATTGTATTAGCATGTGGATAAATAATGGGCACAAGTTGTTTATTAGCAGCCGGGGGGGGGGGGGGGAAAACAATGCAGATGGAGGGGATTTTACGGTAATGGAGTTGTTATTTATATGTGCAAGGTGCCGACAGGCAGAAGAGGAACAAGTTCACCTTGTTTATGAGGACGGGCAGGACGTAAAGAGACAGAACGTATGTAAGTTATTTATAGATTGAGCAGGTGAGGTGGGAGGGCTACGGTAAGAATTATGTATGAGTACGGGAGATGATTGAGACTGTGGTCATGGACGGGCCTATTGTAGGAGGCCACACCATTCAGGCGGAAGACACCATGCCAGCCAGTTAGCGCTTCAAACCACAACGTTGGTGTACGGCTGGCTTCAGTCATTTAGTTAATTGAGTTAATTCAAATGAATGGGTCGTTGGAAGCCTGCTAACAAATCCATTCATTTGAATCAGCTGTGTTAGAGCAGGGAGACATCTAAAACATGCAGGGCACTGGCCCTCCAGGACCAGGGCTGCCCACCCCTGGCCTAGATTGTGCTATTCCAGGGGTGAGAAACACAGGGGTGGAAGTGACATTTATCCAACTTTACAGGAGGGCCAGAACAAACTTTGAAAAATTCACATGCGGGACCAATGGTACCAATATTTCATCCATTTCATCTAAATGCATGGGGCCATATTTAAGTCTTTTGGTTTTTAATGAATAACTTTAAACTAATAAATAATTAACTTGTGCCCCTTTGGCAGCTCATCAAGAACTTTCATTTGATATAGACATCTCCTTTTCACCCAAAATGTAACTTACACACCGTTGGTGTATAAGTTACTATATTAAGTTGTTATTTCATGTCCAATGTATATTTATATTGCTCTTTGTTTTTACACTAAAAGATTAAGATGAGAACACAGGTTTCACACACACATACTGTACACTACAGGAAAACTAGAGGTGTTAAAGGCGGTAGAGGAATATACATTCAGAAATGCGGGGGCATTACAATGTGATTGTGTGAGCAACAGTGCCACAAAGCATAGAATAACAAACACGTATTGTATAAATGCCCAGTGAAAACAATATACTTAGACTGTGAGCACCAATGGAATTATTGTCCTTCTTATTGCTTCCCTTGGCGATACGTATACTTACATTAGGATTTAAATCACAAAGTCTAGCGGGAAAAGCAGGGTGGAGTAATGCACAGTTTTCCAAACTGCATCAGCGCTGCCTCAAGCAACACATTTTCAACTGCCAATCACATGGCATTTACAATAAGAGTAAGTAACTACCATTTGTTTATAATCGATATTATATACAGTGTAAATAGAGAAATATTTTGACGGTTAATTTGTTGTTAGCATTGTCCATAAAACAATGTATCGGAATAGCACAAATGTATGGTTAATGTGGGTAATTATACACTGAATCCAAACAGGCATCTGAAACTGCTTAATGGTGGAGTCAGCGACCTAGCAAACAACATAATCAGGCATGGCTGCAGATCACACGACACAATACTCTTCCAGCCTTGCCAATGTGTGGGGGGGCAGAGCTTCTGAGGGAGAACCCTCTGGCATTGAAGGGGGCGGAGCTTCTGAGGGAGCACCCTCTGGCATTAAAGGGGGCGGAGCTTCTGAGGGCGCACCCTCTGACATTAATGGGAGAGGTTGGGATTTTGTTTTAGTTCAAATAACAACAAGCTTTCTCCAGAATGACTTAACGGGACAATATCACCCCACCCCGTAACCCTGCATTCACACCGCCGACGTGTTCAGCTCGCAAAGAGGCGCGTTCCAATTAAATTTGAATGGACACCAGCGTGGCTCGGGAAAGGGAAGTTTGGGGTCCCTTGCTGAAGCTGCTGCCCCCGCGACCCGACTCCGGATAAGCGGGAGAAGATGGATGGATGGATGGACGGACGCCAGCGTTTCTCAGCGACAGCGACATATCAGAGTTGAGAACTTTACAACTTTATGCTAATTTCTCATTTCCAGTTGGTGACAGAGTTTGGCGACTACCAATGACAGGACAGATGTTCTCTGCATCTTCTTTTTGATAGCTATCTTAAAATCCCTAACTGTTAACTAGTGCATGTTCACGGTCCATAGTGTAATAATAGTATTTATACAAACATTTCCCTCCAAAATGTAAATTTATTTTAAGGGAATGCACACTATTTGCGAGTTTGATTTGACCAATTTTACCGTAGACCTCACAGCAGTTCTAGTTGTTGACGTAAGACCCGCTCACCTCGAGCTGGCGGTTTGGACAATAGAGAGGGCTTGGCGACAGCTCATCAGCAATTGAGCGATTTTCAAGTTGAATACGTCGGCGGTGTAATTGCAGGGTAAAAGTGCAAGAGACTCTCTCGGCTTCAACCAATCAGCGTTGTGGTTTTCAATGAGCATTATGCTAATCTAAAGCATTATGCTAATGTATGCATTATGCTAATCTAATCAGCATCTGACAGCCTTTAACCAATCGGTGTTGCTACAACTGTTTGCATCGCTTCATCTAGCTCTATCACCATTTCGAAACAGGCTTGACTTCAACGTCATTGTACTTGACCACCCTGATTGGACTGGCTGTGAAAACACAAATGCGAAAAGGGTTTACAGATCGCAACAAAACAAAACGGAGCTGAGAGCAGTAGTCTGGGGAAGCCAGGCTAACAGATCAGGCATTCACATTTTGTAAATGGCACATATTATTCTTAGTAACCCTGTATTTGATTGCAAAAATGTGTTTTTATTATTATTATAGTTATTATAATTATTAAGAATAATTAACCGATTAACTCTTTAACTCAAAAATGACTACCTATGCATACATTATCAACAACATAATATATTAATGCATCAGGAAGTACAAAGCAATACTAAACCATGTCACATAGCTGGTAACAACAAGGGTAAGATAAGTACAATATAATCAATTTGTCAACATCTACAGGAAACATCATGAGGGAAATAATTGTGGCATAAAATTGTGTAATTTTAGAAAAAGTCCTTTGATTGGCTCCTGAAAACCTTTGGAAACTGAAAATGATCTAATACAGCTAGATTTTGTTCCTTCTTATACATCTAGCTGTTTGGCACACGGAGATACAGCAGGGTCACAGCAAACCCACTTATCCTTTGTGTTTATTATATATGCCTATACCTTTTTAACTAGTTATGTTTGTTCTCTTCCCTTCTCATTTTTCGTATTGTTATCACAGAACAGAATGATCCTAGAAACTGTTTTGACCTCCTCTTCCATCTTAATATCCTCAATTATTATTGCTGTCCCATAATTCCATCCATCCTTTTGTTAAAACCCCCTTTCCCTTCATGAATAGCCAGTCTGTCATTTCTTAAAAATACACCCAGTTTTTACCATTACAAAAGAAAAAACATCTACTTTTCTAGCACAGTGAACTACAGTATACGGTACTGTAATGTGGGAGCCTGGTGAATCATAAGGCTGTTTGATCAAGGCCCTGGTATGAAAGCAAAGCCCTGATAATACACGACTCAGAGCCATTGTACTTGGTTGATCGGTACATTTTCTGAAACAGGAGCATTTGGGTAAAAAGACCACAAGCTTTCCATTATAGTTACAACTTGGAAGTGATTCTATCAAGTCAATGCAAATATATCTTAAGGCCAGGCACTACCCTTAAATAGTTTTTTTTTCCTTCACACTTACCAGACTGAAATATACCAGTTGAATGTATCTATAAATACAATATCTTATTGTATTACAAGTTTTATCTATTTAAACGTCAATATACAAATTTACTTTTGCATGTGCTGTGCATGTGCTGTACATCTTGCGTGACGAATGCAGCCCTTTCACAAGGACCTATTTCATTCATTCACGTATTTATAGTGTACAGTGTTAGTGTTGCACTAATGTGATCCCATTATAATGAATAACGAACCCTGGGTTTGCCCGCTGAAGCCTGACGCCATGTTGACCTTGCAGATGCTGATGGAAGATAGATAATATGGCGTCTCCTCCAATGACCAGGCAAAAGCCAATATTTAACAATGGCCAAAGGATTTACAAAGACAAAGCCTGTATAGTGTGTTGACTCTAGCGGGACTCTAAACTTATTTAATTAGGACATGCTTTTTTTAACAAGAGCAAAACAAATAAGGGAGTTAATTAGCCAATGACAGATTGGCTGCCAGCAAAGCCATCCGTGTAATGAGCTGAATGCTGAAGGGTGGGCGTGCGAGGGACAGACGTCTTGACCGCCCAATCACAGCCAACAGCTGTGGAAGTCACCTTGGTGCCCACTGCCCACGCAGAAGGGCAGTAGGTGGCGTAGCGGGGCTACTGGCTAACAAGCAGAATCAATAGACAGCTATACGCTATAGCTACTGTTAGCTACTGATACCAACACTCTAAAACAAACAAATACCTGGGTGTGTTTATATGTACATCCTTTTGGGTGTATACCTATTCTTTTTTTTCCCTTTCTTACACACACATACATACGCACGCACATACACGTGCACGCACGCATACACTTTCTGCTTAATGGAAACCGCTCTCTGTATGGCAGTCTGACATAATTTCTCAAAATGTTTTAAAATTATTGAAATGTTTTGGTGGCTTTGCCCTAAAATAGATTTAGAAAGCTTTTAATTCCACACAGGTTATACTGTACTACTATACATGCGCAACTGTTTGCTCGAGTGTGCAACCACACGATTCGCTTAATAGCCTAATAGCTTAACAGTTTGGCCAATTTAAAGCAGTTGATTGGATGTTTTGTGGGGTGTGGCGGGAAATGTGCCTCCAACTGCCATCTTTAGTGTCTGCAATATTCCTATAGAGTTCTATAGAGGACTCTCTAAGTGGTCTGTCTCCTCTATATAATGTATCTGGTACTTCTCCCATAGAGTTCTATTGAGGACTCTC
>JAODUK010085975.1:0-14445 GCA_027564635.1 Typhlichthys eigenmanni
GTGATAATCGATTAATCGAAAAAATAATCGATAGATTAATCGACAAAAAAAATAATCGTTTGGTACAGCACTAGTGTGTACAGTAACCATTTAGTGCTGTGCGTCTGTAGGGTGACACGCCTCAGCTGAGCCGTTGGAAGAAATACTTGCCCAGCCCAGAGGAGGAGGAGAAAGCAGAGGAGGAGGAGGAGGAGGCAGACTGGGGCGGGGATGTCAACAGAAAACATTGCCATGGTAACAGCGTCAGGTATGAAGGCTGTGTTTCAGGCTTAGCTTGTGATGTTCTTCTCTTATTATGTTTATTTGCATAATGGTTGTATGACAGCTATGATACTAAAATACTAAAAAATGCTACTATCACCGCTGTTTGTCCTTTAGAGGACATTTCAGCATGCATGCATATTGTATTGTAAAATACGGTGTCATGAATTGTTAACAATGTTAGGGACTTTTTGTAAATTCAGGAAATGTATTTATAAAACCTGATTTGAATCATCTTCAGTTCAGCCAAATCATGTCCATAGAACGGGTTGAGGCCAAGCGTTGTGAATAATTGTTTGTATTGAATGACAGGACCAGGAAGAGAAGAGGATGGCACAATGAGGTAACAACTTCAAATGTCTACTGCTGATACAAACATGGGTAAAAGGTATAGTCAGCAATTGCAAGCAAAAAATTCACCAAATATCTTCTTGCGGTCCACTAGCCTCTTATCGTATCTCTGGGCGTGCTGATATAAAAATCCGGTACTTCTACACAGCCCTGGCTCTGCAAATAGCAACACAAAGTGGTGCAGAACGCACACAACAGCAATATCCTAGCCTTTGCAATGCATTTTCAACGTGAGAGCGGAGCTTCTGAGGGAGGCATTGATGGGAGAGGTATTTTTGATATTAGTTTGAATTTAGCAAGCGTTCTCACAAATGACTTACTATACCTTTTTAACTAGAACTTATTTTAACTATGATAGTTATACACCTGGGCTGATGTAGACAGAATACAATATATTAGATTGTCAAATCATAACATGTATGATGACTGAAACCATAAACACTATCCTCCCAACAGGAAAACCACTTCAGCTACCCAGACCAGAAGCACTCCAGGCCAAACCACAGCCTGCTAAACCAGAGCAGAGCAGACCATACTAAACCAAACCACACCAAGTCACACCAGAGCAGCACAAAAGACACTAGACTACACCAGACCAGGCCAGACCAGACTAAAACAAACCTCTCTAGGTCACGCCAGATAAACCAGACTAGACCAGACCAGACCAGTACTACAGCCCCCTCTAGATGGAGCCAGTTCCTGGACCCTCCCAGACCTTGTCTAGGAGATGCGGGATCCTATGGAGCATCTGGTCTGAAGGAGAGCAGTCTGCCATCTGATTGGCTGAAGTCAACTGCCAGTCTCTCTGTAGCTGAAGAGGGATCCAATAAGAAGAGTGCGTCCTCCCACACAACTACCTCTCTATCCAGTACTGATGGCAGCTGTCAACAGGTCCTCACTACATGGCCACACCCCTCACAGCTTATTGGCTCTCTCTTTAACACTGGAGAGGACTTCGACCTGTTTGACGATTAAATGGTCTATAGTTGAACTAATGTTGAATCAACTGTAACGCTTTCCATTTCAAAACAAGAATACTTGTACGTGCCTTGTGAAGGCCAGCACATGCCGGCAGAGGTTTTCTGCCAGTGGTAATTTGTGGTGAAATAAAGGCAATGACACATTATCTTTTGTTTGCGTTCCTTTATTGTGTTAACGGAATAGAAAAAGTCAGATTGAGATCATTAATTAAATGTATATTGATTGTTAATAATGAGAACAGTCGGTTAATGAAGAACAAACTACAATCAGAAAGCACTAGAACATTTCTTTAAAACGTCAGTACAGCTGTTAATGCATGGAGAGAGAAATCCTTCATATTAGCCCCTGGATTACACTGTAGTTTAACTGGGAGGGCTAGGATAACTGGTGGAGGTTACTGGGAGGGCTTGGCGTACTGGATTGTGTCCAGAGCGGCCCCTATGTCGAAGCCCTTGGTCTGCAGGAGACGTGTGAGCCAGCCTCCCTCGTCTGTGAAGCCCATGGACAACATCTGGGACAGGGACTCCACCAGGCGAGGGTCTGCTTCTAGAAGACACCGGAGAGACACAAGGACCCAGGTGAGGAAGGGAAATGCAACCTGTGTAGTTTTCTACCAACAAGTAGAAAACAAAACTAAATAATATATGACCAGTAGAGAAACAGTGCCACGGTCATTGGGCTTGTTATGCTTTCTACATTTATATGAAAAGCATTTAGCAGACGCCTTTAACAACTTAAAAACAGTAGCCTACATTTGTTAATAGATCATACAGCTGTTTTCATAGCAACCAATATTCTGTTGTCTGATACTGACAGCAGCACTCCATCTGGGCCAAGTATGTTATAAATGTACAACATACAGTATGTTATCTAATATACACCATAACATACCACATACGTACCAATAATTACAACAAGTGCCACTATTCTAATAACTTAAGGACATTAAGGTTTCTTTTTTTTATTGTTTTAACTACAAAGACATTCAAGTCTCGTCTATAAACGTATCTTTACTCGTTAGCCGTCGTCTCATCTTAAGGGCACTGTGCTAAATTCTTTATAAATAAGTGTACTTGACAGTCAGATGGCCAGCTACCTTGAGGGAGGTGTGGGTAGAGGGCTGCCTCACGCAGGCCCGTGGGCCCCTGGGAGGGGGGTGTCGAAGGACCTGGCTGGTCCGGGGCGAGAGCGTCGAGGGACTGGAGCTCCCCTGTAGACGGGTCGACCTCCTTGGAGCTGAGCTCGGTCCACTCCTCATCGCTGCACATGTCCTTGGAAGTCTGAGAACAACAGGGAGTTGAAAATTGAAGAAAAAAAAAATGGGGGGGAAGAAATGCACTTCCAAAATGATAATGTTGAACCTAGTAACAATTCAAGAAAGGATACTTAAAAAAGAGTGAGGTAGCACATCTAATAAAGTTACATTTAAACTATTGTGTTTTGTTTCGTTTATGTCGGCCTGGGCGCACACACAAACGCACAGTATTCTGTGGGCGCGTGACGTTGCTGTACCTTAACACCACCTCCCCTGGTGCTCTCCACGCTGCTGAGATCATCCACCTCCATGTTTTCCCCTCCGGCCCCCTTCGATGGGCCCACCACCTCCGACCCCTGGGACCCCTCACCGTCCTTGGAGCTGCGGGGACGTTCGGCCGGAGGAGGAGTCACCTTGGTCCTTCGCCCTTCGTGTTCCACGTCGATGTCCACATCAATGCCTGAACAGAATATACACTATATGAATAATAATAGCTACTAACAGAACCGCTCACAATGTTGACATTCGGGAGATGTTTCTCCTCAACTGTTTCAGGAATACAATGTATGGTGTGTTCTCAGAGACTGCTTACCTAAAGGACTCAGCATGGCTGCCACACCTTCTCCGATGTTCTTCAAGAAGTCCACATTGGCCTGAGAAGCTCCTGTAGGAACACATCACGTCAGGAAGTGCTCCCTGTGGTCACGAGTTGCTGCCGCAAGTTCCCTAGTGCGCTTCACAAAGTGTTTACAAGATGCAAAATATACTGTGTCTTAACTAGCCTGACAACTGACAGTATGAGAGCAAGGGAGGACACCGATACTGTATCTGTCTTCTCTTGTGTCAATGCATGCTTGGGGTGTTTAGGGAGGGAACAATGAGATCACACATCACTCGTCAACACACGTGATCTCATTGTTCCCTCTCTAAACACTAACCTGCTTTGTGTTAGTGTCGTAAACCAGCTATCGGGAATAGAATAGCTCCACCAACGACCCACCTGACTCATTTCAGTCAGGTGTGATGGAGCAGGGAGACATCTGAAACATGCAGGGCAGCGGCCCCCCAGGGTCAGTAACACTGTCAGTAACTCACCAGAGGGGGCGCTGTTGTCAGTCCCCTGTGTCCCCTGGCCAGTCTGGGAGTCAGCGGGCTGGGAGGCAGCAGGCTGGCCCCCAGTAGCACACTGGGAGGCAGCAGGCTGGCTCCCAGTAGCACACTGGGAGGCAGCAGCAAACTGGGCAGTCGACCCACTGGTCCTCATGCAGTGCTTCCATTTCTTCCCCCACTTCCCACGAGGAAACCACTGAAGAAGAGACACATTCACATTCAATGGAAGACTTTGACACGACACTAATATTATATTATATTATATTAGATTAGATACTATATTATATTAGATTAGATTATATATTATATTAGATTAGATTATATTAGATATTATATATTATAAGATTATATTATATATTATATAATATATAATATATATAATATATTATATTATTAGATTAGATACTATTATATTATATATTATATTATATAATATATAATATATTATATTACATTAGATTATATATTAGATTAGATATTATATATTAGATTAGATACTATTATATTATATTATATTAGATTAGATTATATACTATTATATTACATTATATTAGATTATATTATATACTATTATATTATATTATATATTATATACTATTATATTTTATATTATATTATATACTATTATATTAGATTAGATTATATACTATTATATTATATACTATTATATTAGATTATATTATATTATATTATATACTATTAGATTATATTATATATTATATACTATTATATATTATATTAGATTATATATTATATTAGATTAGATTATATACTATATATTAGATTAGATTATATACTATTATATTAGATATTAGATTATATTATATTAAATTATATACTATTATATTATATTGTATTAGATTAGATTAGATTAGATTAGATTATATATTATATTAAATTAGATTATATACTATTATATTAGATTAGATTATATTAGATTAGATTATATACTATACAGGGCGTTTCCAAAATGATGGACCTGATTATTGTCAAGTTAACATCATGTTACAATTACACAAGTTACAAACATGCAACATGTTGCTATTGTGAAATATACTATTTGGAAATTGGGTCCATCATTTTGAAGCATGCTCTAGTAATTACATTTATTTACTGTAAATAGCTCTTTTCACAGATATCGCAAAATCACAAAAGTGCTTTACATTAAAAACATCTTTGCTTTACATTAAAAACATCACCATGACAGACGTTAAATGCAAAACAGTAAAACAAACAATGAGGATGAATACAAAAAAAACAAAAAAAAACAAATTGGGAACCAAAAACAATTAAACAAATAAAAAACAATGTCCCTCAGTTCTGTTCCACAGTTATCTGTGACAGTCTATTGTAATGCTGTGAGTGCGTGCGCACGTGTGTGTGTGCGTGTGCACGTGTGTGTGTGTGTGTGCGTGTGCGCTCAACATTAGTCGGAGGTGGGAAGTCGGAAAGACGTCCCTTACAGCTACTATTCTTTCGAACTGGTGTGAGGTCAGATGTCAGAAAACATGGACGCCCGACCACTGGGCCTCAGTTACTGCATCCACCGGCATCGAGAACTATCGACATTCCTGTTATTTTCAGCCTTGTTGACTGTAGCCGTTAAGACCGCTAATTACTACATAACAATAACACATTTCAAAGTTATATCTTTACCTATCCAATTGTATATGTATATTCATTAATGTAGATGAATCTAAAAGTACAAATTAACAGTATTAAAACTTGTAATATTCATTAATTTGACGGTGTGGGCAGCCATGCTGCTATGACGCAAGTCGGAACTAAGTGTTGAGAAGCCTCGCACGAGATTCCGACATGGAATTCTGAGATGACGGGGCGTTGTCTATGTCGGAAGTCGGAACTTCCTATTTTCCGAGATACGCTCGAACACAGCGTGAGCGTCGGTACCTCGAACATGTTGTTGAGGGGGGTCCAGATGGGGAGCAGGGCGTGCTCCTGGTGCAGCCCCTTGGCCTGGCAGGAGGAGCAGAGGTCGTAGTCCGGGCACACCGTGCACTTGAAGCGCGTGCCCACCACCGTGGCATCGCAGCCGTCACAGGTCACATTGGTGTGGACCGCGGGGGCGTGGTGTTGGGCGGTTGGCCCGGGGGGGCCATGGGGCCCGTGGTGGTGGTGGTGAGGGGGAAACCCAAATGGAGGGATCCCCCCGGGGAAGGCGTGCAGGGGAAACTCACGCCTGTGCTCCTTCTTCTCTGTAACAACAGTTGGACAAATGTGATACGTTGGTTAAACCATTACATTTAAATACATTTAAAGTGCACTGCAGCCCAGTTCTGAGCCTGACTCCACCCACTAAACCAGGTTGAAAGGTGCAAATATGTAGTGAAGGAGATGAGTGAGGGGAGGGGGGGGCTGAATGTTAACATTAGCATTACCATGTTAACTACTACAGTACTAGCTACTTCTTGGCTAGGTCTCTCCTGAAAAAGAGATTTAAATCTCAGTTAGATTGCCTGGTTTTTAAATAAATAACAATGATAATAATTTGATGATGCAGGGGAGAACGAGAAGTGCTGTTGGAAACCAGCCAAGTAGTCCCTGGGCGATTTTTATTGGACATGACGTGTAGAGCCATTTCCATACCTTTCCATACCATAACATTTTGTCAATACTAAACACCAGCATGTATGTGACTCTCAACACAGTGCAGTCAGATATTTAGTTTGCAGCTAAAGAAATCACAATTTAGGGTGCAGTCACACTTTATGCGTGCGTGCGTACCTCTGATGAAAAGGCGGAAGGTGTTGTCTTTCAGACAGGACAACCCCATCATCAGCTCATCGTCAGAGGAGAAGGAGATCATATCTGCATCTTCATCTGAAAGAAGACACACTTTAATGCCAACAGTTCAACCACTCATGCATTTCCTTCTGGACGGATGTGTAAAACATATGACATTAATAAATATAAGAAAAGGTTTATTATAGCCTAATTACAAATGGTGAGTCTGACATTCCACTCTACATGATCTTCCTGTTTTTTTGTTTTTTGTTGCTGTAATCTTTAGAGGACTTAATCGGAACACTCCCTCGTTCCAACCTTTGATTCACCAATGAACACATTTACATATAGCCTACAGACTTTATGCAATGTCTTATAAAACAGTAAAACACAGTAGTCAAACTTGAGGGCTTTCAAAGTTTAGCCATTTAAAGTGTGTAATGCACAATAGGCTACCTATTCTCATAAATAGACCTATAAACGCAGTTTATTTAGAGATTATAAAGTTAAGACATTAATTAAGACAAATTAACTAGTCTAACTAGAATAGTCAACATTGGTTCATAAATAATGTACACTGTTATTCAACTCTTACCTTTATAGAACATTTGGAAGACGACATTATTCAGGTTAGAGAAAACATCTACCACCTTCCCCTTGAGATACTCAAAACTGGTGGAAACGTCCTGATCGACGGTGAAGCGGCGAATTTCTTTTGCGTTGTCATCTTTACCGAGCAGGTAGGCTTTCACGGTTAACGCCATGGTTGCTGTTCCTTGTTGCGCAGCAGAAAAACAGAGCAGATCTATGTTGCGTGGGTCTGTGCTGAGTGCGTCCCTCCTTGTTGCGCAGCAGAAAAACACAGAGCAGATCTATGTTGCGTGGGTCTGTGCTGAGTGCGTCCCTCCTTGTTGCGCAGCAGAAAAACACAGAGCAGATCTATGTTGCGTGGGTCTGTGCCGAGTGCGTCCCTCCCTGCTTGATATAAGCCCGACGCGTCATGTGACTAGACGGGCCAATCAGACATATCTGAAGGGAAAGTCTGACGAGGAGGCGGATCCTATGTAAAGAAGAGGGCGGGACTCCGGGACTGCAGCCAATATGAGAGAACAATGGCAAAGCGTTTTCCACACGGGAATTCCCCACTGTGATTATTATTACTTGACTATATCAAATAAACAATTGTTCAAATATTCATCAATAGGCTCCCTAACAGTGCTACCGTCATGTTAAAATACATGAAATAGCTATACTTATCATGATAAGTATGGCCGGAATAATAATCTCAAAATGTAGGCCAATGTAGGCCTGTTTGGGCCTAACCCACAGCATAGGTTATAAAAATAAAAATAATATATATATTTATTGTGTATATAGTATACAATTATAATGCCGTATGTTCACACAATATGTAGCTATAATAATAATACTTCTGGTCATGTGACTGATGTGGTGAAAGACACTGATGTAAACATAAAGTGAGTGACTCATGTGTCTTGTGACTCTCGACTCACCAGACCACAAACCTGCCTTACCTTCGCTCTTTCTAGAAGCTGCTTGGCTGCGATGACCATCATGAACATTCCATACATATAGCAAGCAAGCAAGCAACATGTATTTATATAGCACTTTAAAAATACAAAAAGTAGTCACAAAGTGATGTACAGAATATATATAATACATAAAATGTACAGCACATATTAGACACAAATAAAACAATAAAATCAACATACAGTTCAAATAAAACAGTGAAATCAATGTCATTGTCGGTTTTCGAAAGCCACAGAGGCTAAGACAATATTTACATATTGCCATAAAAAGATAATGTGGATATAAAGGTTCATATTTTAAGGTTTTATGTTTTAGGCAGTCTTCAGATAGCTGTTTTTTAATTAAATTAAATTATGTGCACTAGCATGATCTTACTGTAGCATACAGGAAATAATTAACCTTTAAACATTAAAAAATATATATAATAGTGAAAATATA
Organism: Typhlichthys eigenmanni; assembly: GCA_027564635.1. Classification (NCBI taxonomy): domain Eukaryota; kingdom Metazoa; phylum Chordata; class Actinopteri; order Percopsiformes; family Amblyopsidae; genus Typhlichthys; species Typhlichthys eigenmanni. The sequence continues at coordinate 8,693 of JAODUK010085975.1, forward strand.
ATGTAAATGTAAAAAACAGAACAAATATAAAACAATTATATATATATATCAAAATACAATAGTAGCCTAAATACAATTAAAAAAACATACATACATACAGTACATACATACATGGGCTACAAAAATATTTTTAGAGTTCATCTGGCAGTCAGGAGTTGAGATTAAAACGATTAATTGCTGAATGGCAGGCTGCATCAGAATAAACAGCTCAACTAATAAACGAGAGAGAGGTCAACCCTGTCCATTTAGTTATGCATCTGCTCAGAACCTTCAGGCCTGAGTGATTGGTTCAGACCAGCTATTCAAAACCACACAGTCTGTCTTATTCAAACATCTTGCCTTTCACCTTGTTATAAAATATATTTATAAATATATATACTATTGGTTTCATGTTATTATTCATGAAGTATCTTACAGTTTCCTCAATGCTCACACAGAAGCTCTCTCACTGCTCTCAATACTCTAACAGTAAAAATACTATAATATAAAATGTCTATCTTGTATTAATTGATTGATCGTTGAACGCTAAGAGGCAAAAGGTGAAGATGGTGACATAATAATGACGTCACACTCATGCTATCTGGGGCTTTCCTCTGCTTCAGTTTGTGTAGAGGTTGTCTATTGGTCGTTAGCTTCTGATTTAATTCAGGTTATTACGGTAACAAGTTTAGTCCTGTCCTACATGATCAGATAACAAAAAGAATAACAGTAATACTCAAAGTCACATCTCACATTTTTGACACATTAAATGCATTTTCCCAATAAAATTAAAACAATTGTCAAGATATTTAACTGACACAGATATTAGAATACCTAATCACATCAATGGAACATAGGGCTAAATTGGAAACGATGTGTGTGTGCGCGCAAACCATAGATGAATATCGATTAGCAATCACAATGTACAGCAATATTCAGACGTCCTATTTCACAATCAAGACATCGGCGTTACCCTCCCTAAAAAGCAATTAATCATATTAGATGTGTTCATTTTTTACTTAATACATTTGGGCTTAATACTGTTATAAACAATAATGTAAAAAGATATGATTGGCCAAATAAATACTTAGTTATATGTTGACAATCTTATAGAGTTGTGAACTTTAATTCTGAAAGACGCCTTGTTGACGTCGGAAGTATTCTTGTTTACTAAAAAGCATCGCTTCCGACTTGAACAGTCCATACATGAGTCGCTGCTGAATGGAAGTTCAGCAGCATTCTCTCTATTTATTTTTGTGTTATTAAAGTTTCGTCTTGCGGGGGGATAATTATTTGCTGCTATGTATGATCAAGATGAGGGTGAGCAGACGAATTTATTTAAACTTAAGTAGTCATGAATTAACGACGTGTTGTTACTCCACATCCAGTGTTAGCTTAGTTAGCCGATGCTAAGCTAATGGCGCGCCGCTGTTGAAAGGGGTTCACTGTGTTAACACGGCTAGCTAACTATGCTCAGCTTGAGTCTTTTTTAAGTGCTGTCGTTTCCCTAAAGTCAAAGGTTTATTTTCTTTCACAACAATATATGATTTGCTGATTGACATGGAACTGTGGATCATATTATTACATGTTCTGTGCATACTGTATGTCTGGAGAGTTAATCCGGAAGAAACGACACATTAACGTTGTGTTTCTGACAGATCAGTATACTGTAATTATATAATACTATAGTCAAAGTTTTTTTGTTTTTGCATTGTTTTGTATGTTAATAGATAACCAGTATGACGAAGAAGATGACGAGATTACTCCTGATCTGTGGCAGGAGGCCTGCTGGATTGTTATCAGGTAGAATTCGTTTCTTTTTGCGTTGTTAGCAAGTGTAAAACCAGGTTTGTGCAGTGCATATGCATTTTTCGTCATGCATCTGAATTGCCAGTAACCATACATTATATATTATGTGTCTTTATGTATATGTCTTTCATTTTAAATGTTTGCTCATATTGCCTCCAGATGTTGTTCGCATGTACAACAGTTTTTCAGAGTGATCTTCTATCTTGTGTAGCTCCTACTTTGACGAGAAGGGTTTGGTCCGTCAGCAACTGGATTCTTTTGATGAATTCATCCAGATGTCTGTCCAGAGGATTGTGGAAGATGCTCCACCCATCGACCTGCAGGCTGAAGCCCAGCACACCTCAGGAGAGGTGGAGGAGCCGGTGAGTCCGAAATTCCGACGGACCTAGTGGGACATACTATTAATGTATTCTAAGTTAGAATGCATTAATAGTATGTCCCACCTTTTTAAAGGCGGGGTAAGTCATTCTCCAGAACGCCTGCTAACTTTGAGCTCAATTCAAAACAAACTCCCTCAGAAGCTCCGTCTCACACATTGAAACGCCAAGCGGCATCGGTGTTGTGAGCGATGTTTGCCGTTTTGTAAATGTTCCTATTTACAAAGCCAGGGCTGTGTAGAAGTACTGAGTTATTTTTTCGGCACGCACAGAGAATGATGAGATAGCGAAATGCGAGGAGATATTTGGTGAATTTGACAAAGTGTGTTAGTTTTCAATTGGCTTGCAATAGCTGACTATACCTTTAAGTGTTGGTCTCTACTGTTTCATTCACATTATATAAGGCTTGTCCTTGGACTTTTTCTTTTTAAAATGTCTTTATGTGCCACATTCATTACCAACACTGTGAGATGTACAGTATTGTTATATTGGCACGCAAATTATTAAGCTCAGATATAATGCTTCGTTCCCAGCCCCGGTATCTGCTGAAGTTTGAGCAGATTTACCTCTCCAAGCCAACCCACTGGGAAAGAGATGGTGCACCTTCTCCAATGATGCCCAATGAAGCCCGGCTAAGAAACCTCACGTACGTCTGTCTGCTGGCTGCCAGCCTGTTTCTCTTGCTGCCCTGTTTGTTTCTCTTGATGCTCTGTTTGTTTTGCTACTGCGACACTGGCTTACAGCAAGCCAATGTCGGAGTAGCAAAATACTGCATTTTCTTCCGTTAGGCAGCGTTTAACCCTCATATAGCTACTGGCACTGATGACCCAGCACACTTCCCTTCCCTTACATGAACAGGTTTACGTAACCGGATTCAGCTCTGCGCTGTGTTTTGATTCATTAATATGGTGATTGGGTCTATCTTTGGTCTTCGACGGTTAATTTTTGCCACAGAAAATAAAAAGCAGAAATCCCTTTGCATTTCAGCCTGTACTGTAGCATCCATTCCCCTTGCCACATCATAGAGCATAAGGGCCGCCTTGCTAGCATAGCAACATTATATTGCCAAAACAATTACGCAGAATATGTGAACTACATACCTGCAGAAAAGAAAATAAAATGTATAAATCCTGTAGTTAACTAAATCTGCCTTTACCCCCGACTCCCTTGATAAAGACAATGTACTCTGCTCCGTAATAATGAATACAATTGTTATATATATATATATATATATATATATATATATATAAAAAAATATGGTCTTCAGGTATTCTGCGCCGCTGTATGTTGACATCACCAAAACCATCATCAAGGATGGAGAGGACCAGCTTCAGACTCAACACCAGAAGACCTTCATTGGTAAAATTCCCATCATGCTTCGCTCCACATATTGCCTGCTGAGTGGCCTGACGGACCGTGATCTCTGTGAGCTGAACGAATGTCCGCTGGACCCAGGAGGGTATTTCATCATCAACGGGTCTGAGAAGGTAAACTGGAACTGTTGGTGGTCGTAGTAGTGGTAGTAAAACAATAATGAATTTGTACGTACTTGGAAATTATTTACTGCAGGCTTCAGACGCTGTGGAGATTGGGTTCTATTTAGAAGGAACTAAATGGTGGGGTGAGCATTGTTTTGAGTTAATTGGATATTGATTTCTGTGAGGCACACGTGGGGAACTTCTACACCAGTGTGTTGTTTGTGTTGTTCCAGATCAGGGTATGAATCGATAAACATTTTTGCACTTGTCCCAAGGTTTTTGTGTTCACATGGCAAAATGTCTAGCGGAACATAACTAGTCAACGGGGCCAGTAACCCCGCCATTGTAGACATTCTTTGGCTTGTCCAAACTGCACGAGAGCGGTGATGTGCTAAGCATTATTTTTCCATGTCGGAACGTTTGAGTTACGAGATATGCTTGAACGCAACGTAACCACCCCTTTGTTCCCACTGCTGCCACCTACAGGTGCTGATAGCCCAAGAGAAAATGGCCACCAACACAGTCTATGTGTTTGCCAAGAAGGACTCCAAGTACGCGTACACAGGGGAATGCCGCTCCTGTCTGGAGAACTCCTCTAGACCGACCAGCTCCATCTGGGTCAGCATGATGGCCAGAGGAGGACAGGTGTGATATACATATCATCTATCTAATTTTGTCTTAAAATCACTGACTCCACCTTTTATTAAAAGGTGTACTAATCTCTTCATAACTCAGCTGTTTATGGTCATAACACAAATATACACAGAAGAGTGTGTTATAGAAGGGTGGAGGGCTTGTTGAGTGCCGGTGTGGGGATAGCATGAATAGCTAGCATTTTGTCACTTTCTAAAACAAAACTTCCAATGTTACGCACACAAATGAAGGACATTTGTGAACATTTGTGGGATCAGCTTGGGCGTGGCTGTTTGTGCCAGAGTGACCAACACAACCACGTTGGCTGGCTTGTGACAAATGCTGGTTGAAGAATGGGATGCCATCCCACAGCAGTGTGTGACCAGGCTGGTGACCAGCATGAGGAGGAGGTTCCAGGCTGTGTGTGGTTCTTCCACACGCTACTGACCCTCCTGTTTGTTAAATGAATACGTGGTTAAATTGCCAATATGTCTTATTTCTTCAGACTTCAATCATACAGTACACCAAAAAACACCAAACCAGATTCAACAGCAAAGAAAAGCTGTTCGTTGTTGTCAGAGAAGATTTGGCACATTTTTTTATGGGCACAACCCACATACTCAGCTCTGCTGCTCATCCCACAAACGCACGTTCCTTAGAAATGTGGCACCATTTAAAAGGGAAATAGCCAGGCTTTCTAATGGTATGATGTATTGTCAAGAAGCATTGTGAGAACAAAGAAATAATAATTTCCTTAATTTTTAGTCATGTTTTTTTCATATGTCATAGTGGGAGGTGATTGGTTGGGTGAGAGATGACAGGTAATCTAGCGGTGGTTGACCACCTGTGGCTTCTCTCCCAGGGGGTGAAGAAGAGCGCCATTGGCCAGAGGATAGTGTCGACGCTGCCCTACATCAGACAGGAGGTCCCCATCATCATAGTCTTTCGTGCGCTAGGCTTTGTGTCTGACCGAGACATCCTGGAGCACATCATCTACGACTTTGACGATCCTGAGATGATGGAGATGGTAAATATGCAGCAGGATGTCCCCTCTGGTTTATGATCCTATGTTTTCGGCGGTCTGCGTTTCTACGACCCGCTCCATTTTGTTTGATATTTTGACCCTCCATTAGGTGAAACCCTCTCTGGATGAGGCCTTCGTGATCCAGGAACAGAACGTGGCTCTGAACTTTATCGGCTCTCGCGGCGCTAAACCCGGCGTCACCAAGGAGAGGAGGATCAAGTACGCTAAGGAGGTCCTGCAGAAGGAGGTTCTGCCCCACGTGGGCGTCAGTGACTTCTGTGAGACCAAGAAGGCCTATTTCTTAGGGTAGGACTTACTACTGAACCATAATGTGACCTTCTATCTGAGTCAAATGACCTTTGTCCTTCACTTGATGTTTAACCCTTGCGTTGTCCTAAGGCCGAAATGACCCCCAGCGCGAATGCGGACTGCTGGTAAGTGTTGCCCACGCAC
>JAODUK010085976.1:0-38038 GCA_027564635.1 Typhlichthys eigenmanni
TTAATTTATCAAATTATGATCATGATTTATGTTAGGCCAGCAGAGAAGGCCTTGCTGGCCCTGACGGCCCACCACTGGTGAGATGAAGGCTCATCTGGGCTAACAACTACAGCCCGCCAGCCAGCCACAGAATACAATCCATCCATCCATCGACACCCGCTCATCCGGAGTCGTGTCGCGGGGACAGCAGCTCCAGCAGGGGACCCCAAACTTCCCTTTCCCGAGCCACAGCCACCACCACAGCCAACACCAGCTCCGACTGGGGGATCCCGAGACATTTCCAGGCCAGTGTGGAGATATTATCTCTCCACCTTGTTCTGAGTCTTACAAGACCTCATCCCAGCCGGACGTGCCTTACCAGAACCACCTCAACTGCCTCCTTTTGAGGCAAAGGAGCAGCAACTCTACTCCGAGTTCCTCACGCATAGCCGAATACAATCACATCTCAAATACATTTGTGCCTGTTCTACTATATACTATGCAACATAATGCAAATGTTTCTCTTTGGTGACAACATACTACTGTAATACTACTAGACGTAAGCGGTGTAGTACATTTACAGCCAATGCAAGCGTTGTTTACACACTTCCCTTGTCTATAATAGCCAAAGGTTGTATCATTACGTTTATGAATGTACAAACTAACCTAAACTAACTAAGACTTCTTATTTTCCGAGCATTAGAAGTGATTAAAATCTCTGAGGAGAGGTTATGTGAAGGTCTTTGCTTTCTCAGGTTACACCTCACCGATTAAAGTTATTCAGGCTTCCAGGTGAATGTTTGCTTTGAAGAGAGCGGGGACTTCAAATACTGTCTCTGATCTCTCCATGTATGGTGTGTATTCCAGCAAATAATCACAGCAAGCTGCCAATGAAACGGGATCGTTAAATTATTCATAGAATATTGTCTACACACAACCCCACATAGAACGCATACACACGCGCACACACACACACCTTTGAAGATTATTCTTTTTTTAAATGAAGGCAATCACATGGGTACACCAGCTTTAAAGCATGCAGTAGTTAACCATTTTCAGTGTCCAGAAATGCAGGGAGCAAGTCTGCATGAACCATGCCTGTTTACCACAGATATGGGTGTTATTAAGCAAACAGACTGTGTGAACACCCTGATAACTTCCAATCAACACAAGTCAGACTGACTTTGAAATACCTTGAACTCAATTAGTGGAATGCAGTGAAAGCCCCATCAAATGACAGAAAATGTCAGAAGAGCCTTAAGTCTCCACATTCAAACAAGCCAGGACCAGAGAGAGGCCTCTAAAATGTCCATACCAACACAGTTGCTTTGAAGAAAGCTTTTCTGAAGCCCTAAAAATGAAACTACACATATGTGAACACAAACACACCAGTTATCTGAAATATATAAACAATATATGAAATATTGCACAAACTGTGTGTGTGCAAAGCGTGTTTAAGATAAATATAGCTAGAAAAGATCGTTTACCTCACATATTGAAAGGCTCTCGTCTGTGACCCAGTACCATACACCTACAAAAGCAAGAAAACATTTTTGTCAAGTCCAATCAATTTCCATGCAATTAATTGAAATTATTAAGAAAACTATGGAGAAGCATTTGACAAGCGAGGTTACCCATCAATGCTCATCACGTCCCGATAAAATGCATTTTTGAAATCAATGGCATTTTAACATTACAATTAGTATAAAAAGTGCCAAAGATTGATAAAGTAACTGAATATTATTGCTTTTTAGTCTCGAGTAGTACTGATTTTCAACATGAAGAATAAGAGAGAAAACCAATTAAACATTTAGGAAAATGGCAAACTACCTTTAAACAAATCATTAACTAAACAATGTTGACTAGCTCTACATTATAGTAAGATTATATTGGTGCTTCCATACAGTGAGTGGTTCTCCTTGTAGAGCCTGCAAGATGAAGTTGCTGACGACACGTCCGTCATTCATGTGCATTCTGGAGCCAAACGTGTTGAAGATACGAGCTACCCTCACCTCTACGCCTTCCTGTTGGCAAATAAAAAATAATGACACTAATTTAACAAACAAGGGAAATTATTTATTAGAAATTACTTACAAGACATTTTACAGAGTTCAGGTGTGATTTATTAAACATTTGTATCTCACCAATTACTTAATTAATGTGGTGGCAGAAAACAGCGTCATTTAAATATCACAACGCTAAACATGCAACATTTAGAGGCCTTGCCCCTGGAACTTGTAACAGCTATGCATAAAACTAGCCTCGCGAGATCATCCTGATCTTGCAAGCTTCAGTTTCACCTCGAGAACCAGCCTGGAGAGAGCTTGGATAGGTTATTCAGGCCGGTAAACCTTGTGTGCTGCCAATCAGCCAATTAGCTACTGGCGTGGTTTAGGTTTGACGTAGGCGACATGAAAATCAACTTATGTCGAAAATGCCTAGAGATTATACAATATAGCGTAGGTTTTATTAGAATTTATTACAAGAGACTTTTCTACTGCAAGAGTGGATAACAACAGACTGCTGGTTCACAGGTTCGCCCAATCACATGCAAAGTATTTTTTTGAAAGTGCCCACCCTCTTGAATCCGTTTCAATGGAAGGCTTCCCAGATGAATGTGTCTTAAGGTCTTAAAAGACACATCTGGTCTTGTCAGGTTAATGTAACACATCCAAGAAGAGAAACTTCTAACACAAGTGGCAGAGCAGAGACGGAAACATCACCTGTGACCTAACTTCCATTAAAAAACCCACAGGGATACAAATGGAAGAAACCTTGGCAAGGGACCAGAGGGAGGAATCCACACCTCCAGGATGGTTAAGATGCAATAGGTGTCGATAGGCCAACCAGATTTAGCTATACTTTCAATAATATATCTCATTGGGCCGCATTTAAGAACTAACACATCGTAGAAATTCTATCCTATCCCAAGCCCCACCCCTTTCACTTGTCCTACCTAGTTACTGTAACTAGGCAGGACAAACACCACAGAAAGCTATTACTAGAAAGCAGACAGTTGACGGGAGGTTCCGTCAGATCCAAAGAAATTCTGAACATGCAGGACATGCAAAAAGGGGTGGGGTTTAGGTGGGGATGGGTCAATTATCCAATCCTTGTGTAATTAGAACAGTGGCAAGATGGCAGTAGCTCCAACTCCTTCAGATGGATCAACATATGGCTGCTGTGTCAGCACTATCCTGCCTGCCATGCATACTGATACCTATATTCATGTGGTACTCTACACATTATCCTTTTGTGGTTTACTTTCAATATTATTATTATGTAAGTATCATATTACAGTGAATACATATATCATAATCTAAGGAACACGTTATACCACGTTTATCAATATACGTACTGATGAGTCTTTAATGCCTTAAACATATTCTTTAAGGACTAGCTTGCTTGAACCTAATTAACCTTTAATATATTCATTTAGCTAAGACTAGATGCGTGTGTGTGTCTAGTGAAGGTTTACCGCATTAATGTGCCACTTACTTGCAGTGTTCACGTGACAGCAGCAGAAGGCCTAGCTATAAGAAGGTCTCACCCCATCTGCAACACTAAATAATAACAATAATATTCCAGGAGTGACTATGTGAGAGGAACTCATGATAATGCGACTGAGGAGTATAAAGCAATGTGTTCTTGTCCTGTTGGGCAACACTTTGATCGGCTTGACTGCTTTATAGTGAATTAGTCTTTTATTCTCTCTCAAACTGCAAATAGTTAGGGAACCAAAGGTCTTACAACCCTTTGGAAAGAATTTAAACCCAACACATACACATTCATTTCAGTGCCATGTTTTATTAAAAAAGGTATAGTAGTCAGCTATTCTAAGCTAACTAAGATAATACAATTCACCAAATATTTCCTCGCATTTCGCTATTTTAGCGTTCTCTATGCGTGGTGAAAAGATAATCTGGTACTTCTACCCAGCCCTGGCTCCATAAATAGGAGCACAAACATAGTGATGAATAGTAACACACGACAACAAAGCAACAGGCTTCACAGTGCATTTCAATGTGTGGGGCGAAGCTTCTGAAGACCAACGCCCACTGAAGGCGTCGACGAGCGTCAAGAGACGCCAGAGTTTTAGAACTAGTTCTTTTTAACGGGGCAACGCCCACCGGCAGAGTCTGACGCGCGTCAATAACGCGGTCTGATGCGGTTTATAACGCGGTTCTATTTCTTGGGCGTCATGGAGCCATAAACACGCATTGAATATCTGCAGGTTTCTGAGCTCCTCCGTCAATCTTACTTTAGCTTTCGAACGTCGCATTCCTTGACGCACCGCCGAACGACTTGAGAGAGTTTGTTTTGATTTGGGCACAAAGTTAGCGAGCGTTCTCGAGAATGACTAACCCTGCCTTTAACTATTCTGATGTTAGTCACCATTGATTCATTATGGCAAGAACACAGGAGCCAAGTCGCCTGACAGGAGATGGACAGCAACCTCTAGGCTTATCACTAGCCAACAACTGATGTCAACTGATGACAATAAAAACAGGGGTGAGAGAGTGGATGCCTTAAGGATCCGATCAGAGACTTTAATTTAGCTTACGCTGACGCCATGCAAGCAATGTGAGGGCACCCGTGGCGATAGCGGGCTTTGACAGAAGTGTCGGTGAATCAGTATGCCATTACAAACCTATATAGAGTACACATGTAGTGTCTGCACACACACGTGTAAAGCATTACAAAGATATGTCGAGGTGAAGAGGAGATGTACAATTTTTACTAAACAAAGTAAAAAGAGGCCAAGAAGGGACAAAATGTGAGATGGTTGAGAAGAAGGCAGAGAAGATTGGTGCCTGCGCTGGTTGGGAGGTGATGTTGAGAGGGTCCGACAGGGTGGTCTACAGTGGGTGGACTTGTGTTTGACACCCAGTGATATAATTTGGCTAATTAGATGCTGGAGGTCTGTGTGTGTGTTAGGAGGACATGTCAGACATCAACAGCAAAGCCATAGCCTACATGTGCCAACCTGATGTAAAATGCATACTGTACATTGTACAGGACACTTTATTTGCTCACTGACTGTGTCCACTCACGCTGGGAAAGCCCATTGCACATGCACGCAGAACTAAAGCGGGAGTGTTTTTTTCTACGCTTTTAGACACTGCCATGCACGCAATCTTTGTGCGGCTCGGCAAGTGATTTTACCTGCCCCACACCACCGGCACTATGTATGCAATCTACTAATAAATGTTGCATTGCTGTAACGTTGTGTAAAGGGGGTGAGAGAGAATATTCCTGAGTTAGTCGTTAAATTAATCAACTACACAAAAGCCCAACAAACACGAAACAGATGCAGCGTGGCTAGACGATAACTGACAACAAACTAAACATAAACCATATACCCTCCTCCACACGTGCGCTGTGATGGTGAAGTGTAGTGTGTGTGTATGTGTGTCTGAGAGAACGGGAGGGTGTGTGCTCCCCATGTTACAACTGCGTTGCGCAGTATAAACACATTAGGCATGTTTTAACCTGTTAAGTAGAATCATGAATGTATTAACAGATATGACAAGAAGTCATGTGAGCAACAAATACAACAATGTAACAGTTTTATCAATGAAATTATTGGGAAAGGGTATGTGGCTGAGCTAATAAAATGTTTAGATTTTAGTTCTTTGTACTGTATTTCTGCTTCTACAATATGCCTATACCCTATATTTCCATGGCACTTTCTGTAAAAAGTTTATGAATAAATTTTTTTTTTTAAAAGTGGAGGCTTATCGGCTATAAGTTAAAAGGGTATTTTAGTAAAAACACCATGATACGCAAAATGCACCATGATGCCTAAACCGGTGTGAACCAAACTGTGATTTCTGTGTACCGTTACACCCCTAGTGTTAAGATATATACATGCATTATAAACCATGTACGAGAGATTGAGTATTTGTGAATTGATTAATGTATAATCATAAATTATTGATGATTTAATATTGACACACGTTTTGTTGATAATTAGGGCACATCAAACAGTGGCCAAAGCTGTCAAACACAACCAACAATTTGAGAGAGAAAAGAAAAAAGTTCCAATCTATCTGACATTCTTCGCGTCGACAAAAGTGGGACATCACGTGGGACGTTTCAATTACATGTGCGCGCACACAAAAGCAATGTAGGCGTTTCATACCTGTTTCATGTAGGCGTAGCACATGGTCTCTGCCACTCGTTTCCCCTCGTCGTAGCAAGCTCGAGGGCCAATTGGGTTTACGTGACCCCAGTACTCTTCATTCTGGGGGTGCACCTCTGGGTCTGAAACACAGGCGCAACAAAAAACATATTTGAACAGGAACGTGTTGAAGAAAAAACTATAACTGCATGATGTCAAGTGCATTGCATAAAATATATTCAAATGTACACACTAAATAGGATATTGAACATAGAAAGAAAAAAAAATGCATTCAGACAGTGTCACTACCATGCGAGCCATACATGCTTAGATACTAGGAATAAAAATATAGACGCTATTGTTTGGCTCCATGGAAATGTGGTACCTTCATATCTATCACCATATTTTAAACATGCATGTAGGGAAACACCAGAGCTGGTAAGCTGTGTGGAACAGCATGTAAATCACATACAGTACACCTCAGGTGCTTTTATGTGATTCCTCCTCCTTACCTCCATACACCTCAGATGTAGAGGCCAGGAGGAGCCTGGCTCCAACACGTTTGGCCAGCCCTACAACAGTCAGAGAGAGAGAGAGAGAGAGAGAGAGAGAGAGAGAGAGAGAGAGAGAGAGAGAGAGAGAGAGAGAGAGAGAGAGAGAAGCCCAGAGATAAATCTCAGTGAGCAAGACAGGCTGAGGTTAGCTAAAGCAATCAGGCAGGGTAAACTCAGGAGGGTCAAACCACAGTAATGAAACTACAACTGAGGAAAGATAACTCAATGGAAAACAACAAAGGCCTGACACTTCAAGTATTGGTGACCCTCTGGAACTTGGTTGGATGCACGTACAACGCAGCTCGGTTTTTGTATGAAAAGATATAAGATGTATAGTACAGTACGTGGGGTTTTATGAAGGGACCTCATTGGTCCAGCTCACATCATAGAGCTAAAACTGCAGGGAGTAGATTTTTATTTCATAAAAATATAAATGTATGTTTCTTTAAAGGTAGAACCTCGTCAATATGTGTGAAGCATCATATAGGTGGTATCCATTAAAACTTTTATGAAAAGTGTCTGGACTATATCTGCGCCTTAACAGCCTACTGTGCTGTGCCAGGCCAATTAAGGAGCACTTGAGGGAATATTAATGTGTTTTACCTTGTTCATTCAGTGTGTGTGCTCGTCTGCAACTACAGTTATGCAATCGCACCATCAATGCAATCTTCAACATTTGCTAGCTGGAGACGCCAAGCTAACTATCAGACTTAACGGTGCTTTAGCCAAGCGCAAACACATTAGTGTGGGTGGGTAAATGTATGCTGAGGTCCCAGTGACATAACGGCTCTCGATTCAAGAACAGCTCAATTTAGAGCCATTCTCTCTCTTATTGGCTAGCCTATTCTAAAAACAAAAGTGACCATAAATAGCAGCCAATAAGCTCCATTCAGCCAGATGTTAATCCCTTAAATAATCCCTTATAATAAATATATCACATTGTGTCAGAGTCACAACAGCGATTTTGGTTCAATTTGGAATTCATACTAGTCTTCTACTGTCTATAATGTCTCTGACTTAGTTGCCTATTATTATTAGCGCACAGCATTAGAAGAACATAAGGTCTGACACAGGCAGTGAGCCAAAGAGTGGAGAGGCTAGGAGAGACACGCTTGCAGTGAGTTGGAACTCACCAAGCATGTTGAGGGTGCCGATTGTGTTAGTCTTCAGAGTCTTGATGGGGTTGTACATGTAGTTGGGAGGGGAGGCTGGGGACGCCAAGTGATATATCTGGTCAACTGTGGAGGAGGAGGAGGAGGAGGTGAACATGAGATTCTGCACAAACAAATATACATAACATGATAAGAAACAATCAGATTACACAGCCAGAGCAATCCTGAAGTAATAACTTTACGGCCAACTATACGGCTATAAACCTTAATAAACGCCTGCTATCGAGGTGGCTGACACAGGATAACAGAGATGCACAAATACAAATAACAAGGTAGCAAAAATTAATTCCTGATGAAAATCAAAAATAAGTGTTTATTTTAGGCAATTTAAGTTTATAATGCTTCTTGGATATTATATTTAATTGATTAGGCTCTGTGGCTCTCCCATTCCATTATTCCCCACTTTGCTATCGATCTCAATAGAATATCTTCATAATATATTATTATATATGCTTGCCTCATAACAATTTGTAGTTTTATAAACTCTGTATCTGGCCTGCATGAAAAATATACATTTGAAGCAAAGTTTATCCGACAGGCCAATTTTTTTTTTAAATATATATATATATATATATATATATATATAAAATATAAAATATTTTCTTGCTTCTGCATTAGGAATTTGATTAGATTACATTTGGGAGTTATGATCTGGTGATTATTTAGCTGCACAAAAGATTTATCACTCCAGTCAATGAGATTGGGGGGAAATTTACAATTAACAAATTGTCTTTTATTAACAAAAATTAATTAAAAATAACGTATGAACGCAAGAGAGTAATCAGTTCATATCTAGATGGATGTGTGTAGTGTACGCCAAAATAAAAAAGACATAAATCACTTCTTGACCCTTTCTCCTCTTCTGCAACTTTTATGTGCTTCAGTATGACCTTATACTATAGTGGAGAAGCATTTACACGTTTACTGTCAATCAAGGAGCAGTCAAGTTTCTATCCTATATACACATACATACACACCACAGAGGCTAAATAAATGTATCTTCCTCGAAGAGCAAGCAGGGCCAGCAACGATCTCCACAATTAGATAGGGACATTGTGTCTTTCGATTCTTTGTCTCTCTTCCCACTGAGATTTACTCGAGCTTCACTTTCATAATATCGGTCTCATCCTAACCAGTAGGTATGCACACACTGTGACGGCCAGCTGTGACAACAATCTTATAAAAGGATCCGACAGAGCCAAGTAGCTGTAGCAGCTAAGATGGCAGAGTGCCAATTTAAACTTCACTATAAGAACGTGCCACAGTAATTTGGCATTGCCAAGGCTGCCACTCAAAGACAACTTCAAAGCAATAAAATGTCACAGGTGCTTCCGATACACCTTGGTACAGTGGGGTGCAAAAAGACCACCGACCAATACGTTCTTGTTTATTTATTCACCAAAGGCTAAGACTTTAAAAAGGTAAAACCAGCGATTGTAAGATAATACACTTTGTGTCAAATTCAGCAGATATCTACTCATGGTCCACTGGCTGCCTGTTCTCTGTGCACACTCAAATAAACACTCTAGTGTTTAACATTGCCCTGGCTCAGTAAACAGGAATCAACTAAGAGGCGCAGACCACACAATGTCCTAGCTTTGGCAATGAGTGTGCGGTGCGTGCGATGCATGCGATGCGTGCGATGAAGCAACTTAGGACACCTCCGATCCTCGTTCTCTCAAACACACACACACACGCACAATGACGTTGGTGGTTTTGATTTAGTTAAAATATCAATATACTGTAGCTTTAAGTTTAAATGTAGGCTACACTCACAGTATGTTTGAGAACTTGTATGGTTATAGAGCACTAGTTCTAGCTCTACAAAAACCATGCCATAAAAGCTGTTCACCGCATCCTCACCCTCAATATAAAGGGGCTCCACCACATCGTGGTTGATGAGTTCAAAGTTTTCATGGCCCAGCCAGTGCTCCACGTTCCTCTTCCGTCCCGTGAAGAAGTTGTCCACCACAGTCACCTCATGGCCATCCATCATCAGCTTGTCTGTGAGGTGAGATCCAACAAACCCTGCCCCTCCTGTGATCTAGTAGAAGGACCAGCAGATGCATTTATCAGTATTAGAACCAGATGATTTAGTTTCACCAGTATTTATTTTGGTATTTAAAAACACTGTAGTGTTATTTTCCTACTTGTATTCCGACATATTAGAAAATGCATCCAGAAAGGTTAAAAGCATTGAGTCAATACTATTATCTTTTAATACTCTTTGTAAAGTGTGGAAACAGCAGTAATTGGAAGTTATTCTCTGGAGAGCATGCCAAACATAAACATTAGCAAACATAAAGAAAGTTTAAATATTATTGGATAGTTGGGGATGCTGAACATCGACCGTGAATGGTGTCTTGTGGGTCAACGAGCGTAATAGTGAACATAAACGCGTATACAGTAAGCAAATCTAATAGCGAACATAAACGCGTATACAGTAAGCAAACATAACAGTGAACATAAACGCATATACAGTAAACAAACGTAATAGCGAACATAAACGTGTATACAGTAAGCAAACCTAATAGCGAACATAAACGCGTATACAGTAAGCAAACATAATAGTGAACATAAACGCATATACAGAAAACAAACGTAATAGCGAACATAAACGTGTATACAGTAAACAAACCTAATAGTGAACATAAACACGTATACAGTAAACAAACCTAATAGCGAACATAAACGCATATACAGTAAACAAACGTAATAATGACCATAAACAGTTGGAAAGTACATTGCACCACAGGCTAATGGTGACATTCTAGATTAATATACCACAGAGAACAATGGTTTCCTGCTCATGTGTTTGTGTGTATACGTTTACATTATATGTACACGTTACCCACCAAAATCCTCTTGCGGTCCTTCTCAGACAAGAATTTCACAGGTGGATATTTCTGAGAAAAACTGAAACAGAGATGAATGACTTGGTGAGGAACAAATAATAAAGGAAAAATGTGTCTATATAAGATTCACTGAGAACAACAGTGAACTGAAATACAATACTGAAAATCTCTAAAACTATAGATATGGCTCTCTCTCAAGCAGAATAAATAAGTTTAGAATGAACTGGGGATGTGGTCCAAATTAGATTTGCTTGTGTCCTCTTACAGTACATTGTACTGTAAAATGAAATAAATCTATTATAGAGGATGTCCGGGGGGGAAGGAGGCGGGGGGGGTTAACATGGTTAGGCAATAAGTTAGGCAAGTAGAGTCAAGCTGGTCCCAGCAGTGGAAAAGCGCCATTACTTAATCCTGGCCTGTGTTAGTTTAGCGCTGACCAAAGGTGTTAAACTTGGAATAATTGGTTCGTGAACTGGAGTTTGACCAGCATAGATGAACAGAGCATTGTACTGAATGCGGTCAGGATGTGTCCAAGCAAAAGCTAGTAAAATCTGTGTGCAGTTTAGCAATGACTCTGCGGACAGAGGCATACTCATTTGCCACCGCCAACTTTATTGGACGTCGATAAAAAGGGCAATGGCTTTCAAATCACTAGGCATTGTCTGCTGTACATTGTATATATAATATATAGTAATAGCAAGTATATTGCAAGAACACATTAAAGCCGATGCAAGAAAAAGTATCTAATGTATATAATATGACTGTAGTGTATATATATGATGAACTGATACTTTATACTGAATTAGCTATTTTGGGCTATACAGTAAGTAGAAAGTAGCAATTGCATGCATGATTTGCTTCTCTCTTAAAATAGCATAGATTTATTGAATACAAGTTTGATTGTGTAAAACTGCCACATACCTGAGCTCTAGATCACGGATTTTCTCTCTGAGAGGAGCCACGGCCTACAAGTGCAATGCAAAGGAAGAGATGAAGAAGCCAAATCAGTTCAGTCTTAAATGATGAAACGCTGCACGTGTTTGCAAATGTGTCACTTTCTTTTTGCCCTATGGTAACTAATGTAATACTAATTTCTACCGAATCTAGGATTAATTCGCCGCCCTTTTGAGGCGGTTCAGATCGAAAATGTGCAAAGGAAAATGTCAGCAGCACAAAGACAACCACTGCCAACAAATCCACTGAGGTTTCAAACGCAAACTGTAAGGTCAACCTGATATCAGACTGATCATTTTAATGAGCAGCACTACTTGATACACGACCATTTTAATTAAATGTAGGGTGAGGATAATCTGTAGCTGACATTTACTTTTTGCAATCATTCTGTTCCTTCAACTGTGTTCACATTTACACCATTTGACCTTAATGGCATCAACAGTTTTACGTATAGTACAACTCAAGCCAACCTAATGATATGCTACAAGGTACAGTATATTGAAGGAAGTTAACATTATGTTCAAGAGAAATGTGTTTTCATTTCTTTCTTTTATTTCTGAATTACTAGTACTTGTAAATGTCTGCATCAAGAATATGTGCTAAATAAAACAATTTAAAAAATGTTTTAGGAAAGCCAACTACTAAGAAAATGTGAAGCCAAATACATTTAGATACTTGGATACTGGACGCCTGACTAGGGCTTGTAAAACTAAAATCTGAGGCCGCCAACTGTAACCTAAATTAGGCCTGCACTGATTCTCAACATGTAATTGTGTTTTAAGTGTATGCATGTGTACATCCGTTCTTGGTATGTTAGTTTATAATAATTAAGCAGATGTTACTGGTCGTGCTAATACAAAGATTGCATTGGGGTTTTAGGTTAGTTTAGGTAGGTATGTCCAAAAGAACATAACGTAAACAAACCTAACGTAATTGACCAGAACTGAAACAAAGCGGTATACAAACAAAATATCACACATCAAACTCACTTCATCAATTCTCTGCTCAATCTTCATATCACTTTGTTCCTGTATTGATCTACAGCAGAGGAACCAAGGAGCGGGAGAGGACAGAAAGAGAGGAACAATATTATGAACAACTCCGAGGTGAGGCTGGTGCCATTTGCTGTTGCTCCATTATTGATCCTTGCTGCTAATCCACCAGAATCACGTCTGCCTAAAGTAAACTGCCTCCCACGTGAATCCTGCTGTAAGGAGTAATTCCTCTTCAACCACCTTCTATCTCTACCGTGCACTTAGACTTGATCCAGGGCATATCGCCACAGATGGGAAATCATCCAGTGTTGTGTGCATGCAAGCACAAATTCGATGTACGTTTGACAGCCCCTTGACAAACTCTATAGATTGAAGAATTTCTATACTGTAGAAACTCTATAGAATCTGCAAACCATCCATAAACAGCTGATGCAGTTCTCAAAGTAAATACAATGGCCACATACTCTACATACTCATGGACAGAATGTGAAAGATTCCCTTTTCAACAAGCATACAGTATACTGCCTTTTATTGCAATGACACAAGAAACAATAATAATACTGTACCTCATGTTTGTAAATGTTCCCCACACAGCTGAAAAAGATACATAGAAAATATTGTTATATGTTTGACAATGTGGGAATATGGTGACTCACCCAGTAACTAGATTGGCCCTATGTAGAATAGTTTAGGTATACAAAACTTTTAAAAAGGTATTTGTACTACTGTAAGTTCCAGTGGTTTCATGGGAAAACATGTTTAGTTTTCTTTGGATTTTTAAAATAATGACCTTAAAGTATTATAATTGTATATTCTTTAATACCTGGCATAAATGGTAGCAGCAGGCAGGCAGGCAATATTTTTAAATAATAATTGCATTCCTAATTGATGTTATGCCTCTATCGCGTGTGGTGGGATATGACAACTGACTCTGCCAGGTCCTAATAGCATTTGACTGGATGTAAAATAGACTATATAAGTGCAAGAATCGTCATTTCCGTCAAAAAGCATCTAATCAAGGAAAGGAACTAAAGGCACCTGTGTGACTGCATGGTGTATTTAAGGCAACAGCTGACATCTAAACATGAGATCAGACAGGCTAGACTGAGAAAAGGCAGGATTATAAAAATGTCTACTTTTCTGTGAAGACTATTATTGTATGCATCCAGCTTCTCCACGCCAACACAAAAGGTATGGTCAGTGATTGTAAGCAAATCAAATTCAGCAAATATCTACTCATGGTCTGCTACATGCCCCCCATTGTGTGTGCGCGCGCTGGAATTTCTACACAGGCTGTCACCTGGCTATGTAAATGGAAACAAAAACAAAGTGGTGCACACCGCACCACTGTGGACTGAACGTTCAATTACTCAACGACCAGCTTCCTCGAAAATGTTCAAAACGTTCTTGAACTACTTTCAAAGCCGTTTGCTGCAAGTAATTGGCGTGGCGAGTGTCGCTCAGTGACGTGTAGGACGTGTAGCTGCCTCTTTACCTGGGTGTTTTATAAGTATTTGTGAGTAGAAGTCACCATCACTATTAGCACATTATAAAATGTCGGTTTTATTACATTTTTCCACCTTAATTGTATGCCGACTCATTATGACATGAAATTCTGAAATCTAATATATTGACACAGCCATTATGGACATATCCTTCAATTGGAACAGTGCGCTATGCACAGACAGAAGTCGTTCTGGAGCCACGTTGATCATCTTGTGCATCTGTACTGCTGAAACAACAATCTAAAAGCAGTAAAACACAAACGATGGCTTTGTTGTTGTTAGCCATGTGAGCGTTGTTCATCCCACATATGGACAGCCCAACTCCTCCCTGTTTTGTAACCTGTTTTTCAATCCACTGCCGTTCGCTTTCATTTAACTTGTAGCAAACGTTCCATCATCCTGAACGCGAGCCTAGCCTTGTCAATATGTTCCCAATGTGTAGGGCGGAGCTTCCAAAGGAGAACTGTATGGCATTGAAGGGAGAGGTGTATTATTTTGATATAGTTCAAATATCAACATGCTTTCTCCAGAATGCCTAACTACCTTTAAAGCCCCTGTCCTTGACAACAATCCCCTCGTTTCCACCCTATGGCCTGAAGCTGCCATGGTTAATGATGCCCTGAGGCTGTCTCTTTGAGCACTGTTGCTTTCTACTTTTAGAGACAATCCACTGAGTCCCTAAAAAAAAAAAAAAGTGGCACATCTAATAAAGGTCAGACGGAATAGTTATTAGTCGGAAACATAGCAATGTAGCTCTGATGAAAGTGCTATAGCCGAAACGTGTGAGCATTAAAAGGTTCTGTAGATTCTGAATATAACTATTCCGTGCTACCTCACTCTTTTGAGTACTTTTTTGAGTAGTCCATCTTAACTTTAACGCTAAAACATCTATGGTCATTTTGTTTCTTATTTTAAATGAGAAATAAAACATATTTTGCTGGGATCTTTATTAAGACATTAGCATTAAGCTAACACATAACGGTTCACTGTCCTTGTGTTTCAGGCAAGATGACACATGCTCTCATCTACAACATTCACATAGGTTTGTTAAGTTTTGAGGCATGACAGACAAATCAATTTGGGTTTAAATTATCCATGCTAACAGATTCAATTATCCAATCCATAAAATGTATCTCTGTTATTCAGGGCTAGGGTTATAATTCTGATGGACCTTCAGTTGCATATGACTAAAAGAAAAATTACATCACACGTACTAAATGTAGCCTCATGGCATCATTCTCTAGGTAAAAACTGTAACAGTCATTGTTCGGTCTCATTAGATCCACTCTATGTTCATAACTTGTATTTTTGTGCAAATAAAAGTCACACTCTGACTCCACCTAAGACAGTAGGGAATATATTATTCACAGCATGATTGACGGAGGAAGGACCAGAAATCATCTAAGAAATAGACTGCCGACTTGCATTGATAATAAGCCCTATGTACCTTCTAATAAGGTTATTAATAATAAAAAGACATAAAGCCTATATATATTGATAGCAGTCTCTCTCATCCCAGATACATTGTTATGTGTCCTGTACTGTATGCATGGCTATATGACATAGCCTAATGGGGGAAACGCACACACCCATAACAACTAGTCTAAGTAATTATTAATCAGGAGGTATCCAAACTAGCCATCAACTTTCAGTAATTACGTAGTGACCATTTAAAAAGATGACAAACGTGGCCTGATAATGAGTCAGAGAGGTACATATATTAAACACAGTAAGAAAATGTATTAGGTGGAGAGGACGTCTGTATGTTTTGCATTTATTTGACACCGCAGGTAATATCCTAGACAACTTTGACAGTGTTTTATTCAGTGATAAAATAGCATACTTACAAGCGATGTAGGCGATCAACGCGAGAGCAAATAGAAGCTTCATCATTCTTCTGTTTAATCCTGATATCACCCAGATGATACGATTCATCATCTGCTCAATGCAACATATAGTAGGAACCCCGCAGGCTAAAAGTCCAGATATAGCTACAACATTTTTGAATCAGAACATGACCAGTCGATTTTACACACAATGGTAGGTTGTCTGGTTTAATACATTGACATCCACCGTTCATAGACAAACGTATAATGTAGCTAGAGAATAAATACAATGCAGGCAAGCTGACTAGCTGCTACGTCAACAGTGAACAGTAGCAGTCATACGTGGCTAGCGGTACACAGGTACTGTAACAATCTGAATCAAGGTGGCTACCGTAGTGCTAACATTAGCATCAGACTACGGTACGCCTGGTGGCTGGCATTTGTTCGCCGGAAAATGTATCCCGTGATGTGCAATCCATACTCAATGTTTACGCAATCCGGTGATTCAATAGTCTTGTAGAAATCCTCAACGATAAGAGGTATACGAACTATATTAACTGCATTAGCTCACCAATGACAGTTAGCTAGCGAAGTTCCTACCATGTCTATTTTCAGCATTTAGAATTCCCACAGGCACTTCAAATGATTTCCTCGTAGAAATTATAATACGGTCAATATTGGAGAAAACAAGTGTCAATCTTAACCGCATTTAAATACAGGCACGAGTTTGTTCCTGTCTGCTCTACTTATCTCCACAGCTTGAACGATTGCTTTTTCTCGATTAGTACTCCTGTTCCTAGGAAACGATAGACAGAGCGACCCGCGAACTCTTGTCGTGACGTTTGTTTGGCAGCGTGAAAAGGGCATTTACGACAGTTGTATCCAATCATTTTTCTTTTAGGCTGGGTGCAGCCAGCATGTTTCAGGTTATATAGTTCTATGATTCAGACCAAATACATATATAAGAACATTCAGACATAACTGTCCAATTCAGGGCACATCCACCTTGAATACAATGGCTTATTCATCACGACCATCACATATGTTGGTATTTTTCCACAGTGCAATACGCTATACAGTAGGCCTAGGCAACTAAGTCAAACGTCTAAAAGCTTGTTCTTCCCATGATGGAGGAGCAGGCTAATTGATAAACCATTACCATGCTAACAGTTTAATGATTGTCCATATGCTTAAAAAGTGACTGTCATTGAAACGCCTGTCTGGGTAAATAAATACCCAAACCCCAATTTTTAGGCCTACACGTGGCTTTATGATTTATGATTTGTTAGATTCTTATACTTTTTTTTTTGCTTCTGTTTCATGTTAGGTGTAAATTGCACAATCATATATTTTAACAGATACATTTGCCAATGCCATAGTCCATGTGTGAACAATGTGTGTTATTCATCTGTTAGGGTAATGTTTGACTAGAAAATATGTATTTTGCTTTTCACATGAGTGTAGGCTATCCATTGGCTTGTCTGATGAGCCCTTCATCTCATGCATTGCAGTTTGGTTTAGACATATCAAATAAGAAGACGTTGGACAGCAAGGAGTACCAAACTGGAGACTTAATAATAGTCTAATAATAAAAACAAGAAGATGAAGAAGAAGAGTATGCATATGTATAAAGGAGTACTCGTCTGTTTATTTGTCATAATTTCTTTCTGTTATCTGCCATCTCTGTGTCTCACCTACATTATTGTTGGACAAATGAAGCAGCTTTCCAAAGGTTCAGATATCAATAGCAGTATTGTTGTTCACAGATGTAATTAACATGAGACATGAGATTTTCTGCGATATATTACAATTTATAACTTCAATTGATGTCCCCAAAGGGAAACTTTAAAACACACGTGCACACACACACACATTTATAAAATACATTCATAATATACAAAATACAGTATATTACAGTATAACTGGGATGTCATAGGATTTGTATAGAACCGGTAACAATAATGACTGTAGTCAGGACAGTCTAGTGGTTAGCATTGTCTACTATACCACCGCTGTGTGGGTAGTGGGCTTGTGTAAAGCAGCTGAGCAAAGGCAAGGACCCAAACACACATATAGCCTATTATTCATTATCTTCACAGGCAAGACTTTATAACAAAGAAAAGCACAGACATATAATGCAACACCTAGAAGATCACAGAGATCCAAAATGTTTCTGATTTAAAGTAAAAGTCTTTATTATTTGATACGACATTTTCAAAAGCAGGCATAAAGTAGAGAAGCAGATATCCTGGACAATGCATGATAATCATCTCTTTGAACATCCTCCATCCATCTTCATCCACTTATCCGGAGTCGGGTCATGGGGGCAGCAGCTCCAGCAGGGGACCCCAAACCTCCCTTTCCTGAGCCACATTAGCAAGCTCTGACTGGGGGATCCCGAGGCATTCCCAGGCCAGTGTGGAGATATAATCTCTCCACCTAGTCCCAACACCTCCCAAGGGAGGCGCCCAGGGGGCATCCTTACCAGAGGCCCAGGCCCGTACCACCTTAACTGGCTCCTTTCGACGCAAAGGACTAGCGGCTCTACTCCGAATTCCTCACGGATAGCCGAGCTTCTAGCTTCTACACATGCGGGAATGTGAAATGTTCCCTATCTTTGAACATCCTATCCAACTTAAAAAGCAAACTGCTACAAAGAACATTTACAATCACATCATTTCCAATTTCCCCAAGGCAAATCCGGAATAAGTCAAATGCACATCTGGATATAGCCTACACGTGGGAATGTGAAATGTCTCTTGTCTGTTTTGCTGTTCATCTCATAATCATGGCAGATTCTGGGCACTTTCCAGGTGCTTCTCAGTAACCTGGCCCTGACAACCATTGGTTCCATGTTAATGGTTGGTAAAGTACATGCATCACAGAATTAGAGTAATTTATAATTTTATTTCCCACAAAGATAATTTGTATTATATTCCTATTGGGGAGAATGTCTGACTTTTAAAAAGTATTATTGGAGTAAGAATGTCTCCACTAGCAGGATTTGCTATCCAGGCTGTGCGATGCAATATGGTGGAATGAGAAAGTAAGAATGCAAATTAAGTGCTATTGATAATATATTTACTCCAAATCTTGCATTTACGCCATATCTTCCGCGTCAGAACACACACACACTCTCTCTCTCTCTCTCTCTCTCTCTCTCTCTCTCTCTCTGTCTCTCTGTCTCTCTGTCTCTCTGTCACTCTCTGTCAGTCGAGTTAGTTGAGAGGAACTCACTCTAAGCTGTCATGTCACATTTGATTTGCGCCAGAGACATCATGATATAACCTACTGCCATTTTCAACCGACTCAAAAGTTTGCTTGCAAAGTGTGCTTGCATGTTAATTTGGATTTGTATCGGTGCTCTACGACAATGTTTTTGATTCTGTTCTATTAGCCTTCGTAATATTAGGCAGGCACCGCGATGTGCGCTTTCAACACGTGAGTAGTGGAGTGTCCAATGCTGAATGAGAAGACGGTCTCGTCAGTGATGTCTGGACGAAACTTGAAATTGTAATTTCGTCCACGTTTGCTGGAAACAACATGCCTATACTGGTGGATATAAAAAATAATGCAAGAAATGCCTAACTGTTTAGAGTAAAGACAGAAGAGCGTCGAAGCGCAGAATGTTTTCTGACCAACCATATCTAAACTACAGCTTCAACTTGAGCGATGTTCAGGAATTTAACAACATGCCAAAGGACGCAGAGACTCTCTCCCCGACCGGCTTCGTTGTGTTGTCGGTGTTCCTGGGCTTAATAATGAGTTTTGGCATTTTTAACAACTTTATTGTCCTGCTGCTATTTTGCAGATTCAAGACTTTGCGCACACCGGTAAACATGCTTTTGCTCAACATAAGTGTTAGTGATATGTTGGTGTGTATGTTTGGCACAACATTCAGCTTTGCCTCCAGTATCCGGCGGACCTGGCTCATTGGTTCCACTGGCTGTAGCTGGTACGGTTTCAGCAACTCTTGTTTCGGTAAGTTTTGGTTACGCTTTTTACGCACTTTTGTGGGTATAGGTTCATGATGTAGCGCTTCATCTGATATTAAAGTCTGCATTATACGACCGCCTGACACGTCCGATCTTGTATAGTATAGGCACATTATGCCTGATATTAGACCGCCTGACACGTCCGATCTTGTACAGTATAGGCACATTATGCCTGATATTAATTTAAGGCAATCTGTAAAATGTTTCGAAAGTTTTAGGAGCCCGTGATGGAGATTACTTTTGGGTTGCCCCCTCATCAAGGTGATGGGGTGCCCATTGCCCCAACAGGGATGCCCATTTCCCCATCATAAGTAAACTTATACAATATTTTGTTCTCCCACATAGCTTTATTTTGCTCAACACGTGTATATACTAAACTACTGACTAATACTAAACAACATATTATAGTGCGCATTTTTAGTTTGATTATTTTTTTGCAGCTCAAATGTTCTAGATTACAATGAGAATACAACTGTATTATATGGAATTTAACCTTTACATTCTGAATGAAAATGGCAATTTATGTATCTATTAAAACATTAAGAATGTTTTATTATAACTTGTTTCCATAATGTGAGACTTCCAGAGGAGAGGCCACTATAAAATATGAGAATTTACATAGGCCACATCTATATGATTCATTTCTTTTAAATTAAAATGGATAGATGTTGATTTTGAATTAAGCAGTATATACTCTCAGATATGACATAAAGGAACATAAATTGTAACAAGAGGACATGCTCTGTATTCCAGAGGTTCAATTCCCTAATTTATCATCATAGGGTATCTATGCTTTATGTAGACTTATTTGTCACTGTCAAAATATTTATACACATTGTGGCAACCCCTGGGGTGGGGAAGATGTTTTTTTTACCATCTGTTAAGCATTTGTTTGAATTTTTCTTGTATTTCTTTAATCTGATTCCTTTAACAATTTTATATTTTTTACGTTTACGTTTATTTTTATATATATATATGGCTATATTATATATAATATGTGTTGCAGAGAGGTACATTAAACACTTTTATTGAGGGAATACATCAAGCTCTGGGGCACAAACAGTCAGTTTATCAGTGATCCGTGGGGGGGTCACCGGTCCGAGGTCACTGTGGACACACAGAAACGTGAAAAGCCGAGTCAGTTCAGGGTACGGCCCAGGGGAACCCAAACACAGTCGATCCAGGGTCTGATACCGAATAATCCGTCCTTAAACACACACTACACAACTACTGCACAGGAAGGTTAGATCGAAGGCATGAGGCGTTCCTCTGGTGGCTGGCTAATGAATCCCCGCTTCCTGGAGATTGTGAAGGAGATAATGAGCCACACCTGGGATTCCTCCACTAATTGAGCTGGGGGGAAGATAGCATCCCTCCCAGACCCTTCCTCTCTGGGGGCATGTCTCTGAGCGCCAGTCGTCTTCCGGGACACCACACCGTGATTGTGCAGATGAGCTTATAACTCTCTCTCCCTCTCTCTCTCTCTCTCTCTCTCTCTCTCCCTGTCTTCCTCCCTTCTATCTCTCTCTCTCTCTCTCTCTCTCTCTCTCTCTGTCCTCTCTTTCCTCTCTATTCAGTCAATTCAAATCAGTTCTCTTTCTTGGCATGAAAGTTCAAAGACAATTTTGCCTGTATTTACAATTGTAAAGTAATATTAAAGGTATAGTAAGCAACTGTAAGCTTATAGACGTTTTGTCAAATTCACCAAAAATCTCCTAGTGTGGTGCACTAGACCATTCTCTGTACATGCTGAAAATATCATCTGGTGTGAAAATATCATCTGGTGTTTCTACACAGCTTTGGCTCTTTAAATAAGAACAAGAGATAAAGTGGTGCCTTTGCAATGTGTTTCCAATGTGTGGCCGGAGCTTCTAAGGGAGCCCTATATGGTTTTGAAGGGAGAGGTGTTTCTGTTTTGACTTGGAGTTCAAATATCAAGATGCTTTCTCCAGAATTGCTTACTATACTTTTAAGTACTTTTTATGTTTGGGCCCTTGGGATTTCTTTTCACATATATATGTGAAAAGTTAATTTAAAGGGCTGCATGGGAGATTGTGCAGGTTTGATATACTGTATCCTTACATGCCGTATGACTTGTAAATTGAGCTAAAACTCCTGTATTAAAATGTATTACACGTCTCACACACAGACACATTGCCATCCGGCAGTACTTTTCTTCAGTTTCCTAGTTGTCCCTTGGAAGCAATAAGTGTCCTTCAGTTACAATGAGCCTACCAATCAGCATGTCCTACATGCATGGCTAAATCCTTCACAGTTCCACTGCATTGACCACACTCTTTCAACTGGGCAGTCAGCTGTGTGATTAAGTAATTCATTACGTACCACTAATGCAGGTTCAACTATAGAAATGCATTTATTGCGGAACAGTCTGGACAGGTCGAACCATCGTCAGTCATCAATCGTGGACCCTCTTTATTCTTCTCCCCCGTAGGTGGCCAATATTCGCAAGACGCCGGCACGCCGGAGAGAGTACCATATACTGGCGATGATTCTGACCTCGGTGGCGTGCTACATGGTGTGCTGGATGCCCTACGGCGTCATAGCCATGATGGCAACGTTCGGCCCTGACAACATCATCAGTCCGGTGGCTAGCGTGGTGCCCTCTACTGGCTAAAAGCAGCACTGTAATCAGCCCTGTGATCTATATACTAATGAACAAACAGGTAAGCGTGTAGTGGGTAGCTGTGTGTTAATAATAATAATAATAATAATAATAATAATAATCTTTATTTATATAGCACGTTTCATACAGAATTGCAGTTCAAAGTGCTTGACAGAGATGGAATACATGCAGTTGTGCTTTCCATAAACAAATACAGAAATACATAGAAACAACATAAATAAAAATGGTTAAAGGAATCAGGTGAAAATGAAAAAAAAAAAGAAAAATTATTAAAGAAATATGTGAATTTCAAACCTTATCCTTTTTGTTGCTATGTCAAAATGTCAGCACCATGAATATAGCACCATGCTAATCTGGTCGAGGAAGTGCATATTCCAGTAGCAGTTAAGTTATCAGTACATGTTTTTTATGGATGGTTATATCCCCTTGTACCCACTAACCTCAGTGTAGGAATTACCAAGACTCCCTCGTGCACATACAAGGGTGCTGTATAGCCTCAGATATACAGACCCTGCAAGTATACTCACCAGACAACTACAGTCTAGTAGACTATGCTTCTTTGGTGTGATTGACAATCTGTCTCTGTGATCTCTGTTCGAAATGGGCCTACCACAGGTCTGTCCCACTGCAACAACACCAGTACGGTGACCAGGCCTTCCATGAGACTTGTATTTTTAGCAACATAAGGGGTATAAGAATGGTTAAGGTAGAGTCAGCTATTGCAAGTAGGCATGGGACGATATAAAAAATGAATGTCACTATGATTCTGACCAAAATAATTGCGATAGACGATATTATCGCGATTACTTATATTATTATTAAACTCTTCAAATGGCACTAAACCATACTGGAATCATTGTATCTTAAATGTTAAAGATTGTGTAAAGCACACCACAGAAAAAGGTAATATTAACCACCCAGACAAATTTGAATTAATAAAAAAGTCAGCAAGTATATAAAATTACGTTTCAAAAACTGGAAATTATAACCATCATTATCTGTTCTCAAGCACTGGTGGTGTATCAGCAGAAGGCGCTGTAACCACACCCATTGTATGTTCTATGGTAATCTCCATATTGCAGTGCTGTGCCAAAAAGGTATCCTCAGCGAACATTGATTAGAAAATGTAGAAAATGCATTTTATGAGTTGTGTTTTCACTTTACATAGATGTATACTGGTAAAAATTATTAGATTGGTTATAATATAGGGCTGTGTGTGCGCTCGTGGGCAGAAATCAGTTTTTAACAAACCACTTTTTGGCATTCCACCTGCAGATACTATGAGACTCTATTCTTGTAAAGTTAAACTAGCCTACAGCTTGTTGGATTAGATTTTTTCCTTTGGATATGTGTTTTACATTTTGTTTTGGAAAGAGGATTGGACTCCATAAAGACAGTTTGATTATTTTGATGCTGATTTGAACACGAGAATGCCAACTGGATTTGGCAGCCGGGTGTTAGTAGGTAGGCTAGGCTACTAAACCAGTATAGCTTTCAGTTAATGCACATCGACACCTTGGGAGACCTGGGTTCAAATCTGAACTGCTGTTATTTCTCAATCCTTTCCGATATCTCTATTAATCGTTTCCTGTCTCTTCCTACTTTCCTGTTAATAAAAAAAAAACGCTATTATAGAATGTAATAGTTCTTTGCTGCTATATTGTTTCATAATGTTGTCTATTATGTTTTCAGATGTCTAACTGTTAGCCCTAATGACATGCTTTTATCATTCTAAAAATGTCATTTGCTTACTATTTTTTCATGATCTATTCAGTCAATGGAAAATGTGTCTGATAGGTACTGTGAATGTGTGTGCATTCATTTTAAAACGAGAATTCTAACACTAATTCGCAATTAGCATACATATTTTTTATGATAATTTCTTGTTATATGGGGAATGTCTATAATCAACATCAAACGTATTCTACATTTACAACACCTTTATTTACATGGTAAAAAAATGCTGAAATAACTGGAATCAAACATACAAAAACAAGTTGTTAAATACCAATTAAAGTGTAATTAGAATCTCTTAAAAGAACATCCAAAACACACAATGGTTGGGAGTGTGTTGGACACCTATCATGGTCTGCTTTGAAAAGTCTCTTCATATTCAATTGAGAGGGCTCTTTTGGCAGCACAAAGTTAAACTATAAACATAGTGATCATGTGCGTTAAAGTACTGCAGATACATATAGGAATGAGAAAATGAGGCATAGACTTAAAGAAATAAAATATAAAAAATCAGTCAATTCCAAATATATTTACAGTTAACAGAATAGGAAACGCTAATGCCACATTTAAGTACAGGTTTACCCCCATGCACAGGAATCTTGCTATAAAAAGGGCCTTCACACTGACAACCCTCCCAGCAAGGCTATTACTCCAGGAATAAAATGTGGCAGAGTCCTGCTGCACTGCACTTCAAGTGTTTTCAGGGAACCAATAATTGCTGCACCGCAGCTGGATGTAATAATCCCATCCACACACATGAAATCTGCACACCGTACTCAAGTGTGTTGTGCTTCTCTGAACACTCAATATACTGTATACTTACAGTACAAGAGCACAGACATGAACAGCTGAAGACTTTTAGCCCTGACCCAGGTTTGCATGCCGTGTGCATTGAAATTTTTTAAAAACAAAAGTTACATATGCATTTATGTACAACATATCCAGGATTTTTGCACCTTCAGTGTTACAATCACAAGCAATATTAACTATTGATGATTTACCTCAAGTAAATATAAAATCCTGCATGAGAGAATTAATACTGTAATCACGTCCAGTCAAGATAAATAAATGTTTCCTATTCTGATGTGTTTATCTCCCCAAAACAATGGCTATCCCCGCCACTTTACCGTGTAACAAAAAATTGACCAGTAAGAAAACTGTCGACACAGCTAAGCGCAGCACAGCAAAACGCCAGGATAATTGCTTGAAAACAAATATTTTCCTCTACCTTTAAGACTCTTATGTTCATCTACTTCAAACATCGCAATAAACAATGAAACATTGTTTGACACATTTTAACGTCAGTATCAAACCACACAATGGCCACAGTAACAATTTCTAGAATTGTACATAGTTTACACTAAAAGATGTTTAGTTATTTGTGTCTGCATACAGTCAAGTATGCAGTACAAATCACTTTGCAAGTCAGTTTTACCTAAATGTATATTATTACAATGCTATTATTGACAATAATAAAAATCATATGAACAAGACTTTGCACAAATAACATGGATTAAGAGGTAAGATTCCAAATGTATGGTTTTAATTAACGTATCTACGAGTCGAGACTTAAACAAAAGCAAGAACTACTCCTCGGCCTGCTAATCCAATCCCGCTAGACACCATGGTAGACTAAACTCAGTGTAAACATGAAAACCACCATAGCAAGAACCAAGCAATCTTTCTGATAGACATGGTCTGGGTATTTTGGGTCTGTGGGTGTTTGTCCTCCATAAACAATTACAAAGATTGTTTTGAATTGAATTGTGGTAAAACACAAGCCTTCCTACGTACCGCAGAAACAAGCGATGTGCATGCAAGCCAAACACTAAAATGATTTTGGCTATTAGAGACAAAATTACATTCAATAAAAATTGAACAGACCTTTAAATAGGGCCTGAGGATTACACACTGTGTTGGCACAAGGCATGGCTCAAGGAGACCCTCTAGAGAAGACACTGCTGCAAAACTATCAGCAGCCGTTTCTGCATTTACACTCGATACCGCAGACCTAGCAACAGCTTAAGCCCCGGACACACTGCACACAACAAATAGCAACGTAGCGATGAGAGACAATTTAAAGTCAATCTGATTCAGCGACTTGAAGCAACGACGGGCGACATACCGATCGGCGAGGCGAAGTGGGCGGGTACAGAGTTAAACAAGTCTCAACTTCAGGCGACGCGATTGAGGAGACTACAACGGGAGCTACGGATATCCAGATTGCCTGAAACATTGAGTGGGAAATATATACGATACAAGATACCTAGGCAACCAAAGCCTGGAATGTAAACAAGCGACCAATTCATCAATTTCCTGCTGAAAAGCGATCAGCGAAGAGCGTATCGCTGACAGTGTGTCGGGGGCTTTACGCTGTGTACAATAGGGCAACCCATGGTAGTGTCCATTCAACCACTAGGCATGGTGTTACGACAGTTCCAAGCACCTATTTAGGTTCAAATGTATGATGTCCCAATTACATTTTTTTTTCTATGTTGGAAACAAACTATTCTTTGTGCTACTGTAAATAAAAGTACTTGAAATATTAGGAATAAAACCACAAAACAAAGGGGTTTCTTGGCATGGAATCAGAAGACCATGCCAAGAAACACAAAAAAGGCACAAAATAAGTGATGCTTTCTGAAAAATTAAAACGCGATGCTGACTTCACAAATAAGCACGTGTTCGATTACACCACTGTTTCCGCTGTGATTGATTACAAATCAAACTTGCATGTTTTCCATCGTTGACACCTTCGCATTAAAACCCAATTGTCGACAACACAGACCAATGTTTTAGAAGCGGTTTCTCAAAACCTTAGAAGAGGACAGATCAATTTAAAGGTTGTCAGGCAATTGGATTTTCACATTTTATTTCTTCTACAAAGCGAACTCTTTTGACCCATGCTCCTCATTTCTTCTCTTTCTAAGTATATTCTAGGTGTTTTTACTTGGTTTCTTACACACACATTGTAAATGTGTAATATCAAGTAGGAATTCACAATCTGTAATGGCAGGTGTGTAAATCATGCAGACAATAGCAATAGAAACTAAAGAGACATTTCAAACCGAATAAAGAAAATGTTATGTGAGAATGTAAAAACCAAATTGTATTGTTAATAGAATACATGTACACCAATCATTAAATAATAAAGATGCTAGATCAACTGGGTGCAGATCCATTCTCTTTGCGGACACCATTAAAGTTGTAAGAATTGTATTTTCTGGTATATAGAGCTGTGCATTTTCAGCACTGTGTTACCGTATAAGGTATAATGAAGTGTGTGTGTGTGTGTGTGTGTAACATTCAGTGCAGATTACTCAATTAGGTCAATTATAAAAAAAACGCTCTACACAGTGGAACGTCCTTTTCGTAGAGGACCAGCAAAAGGTTTTTGATTTAACACATTAGTACAATGCCAGGTAAAACCACTTCTCTATCTAAATACACTAAATCTATTGCTACCCTACTCAACTCCACTGCTAACATGGCTCAGCTAAAGCAGAGAGGAAGTCTTTTTAATTGATTTGTTCTCTTCAGTCCGACTGGGTCTGCCTGCCAGCCTGGGAACTTTGTGGTCGCATCTCCCAAGGTGGGACACGAGTCAGAGCACTTTCTGTTGACCCCTCGGCCCCACGCGCTATGGCTTTGTTCTCTACAGGTCAAAATCTTCCGGGCCCTTTATTACGATTTTATTGCACCGTTTCCTCAGTCAGCCGAGAGGGCTGGCGTGCGTGTGTGCGTGCGTGCAGACGGGCTGGATCTCGAACTACATCTCAAACGTCACAGTTGATGGTGCTGAACCCGGGAAGCGTCGCCCGGCCCTCCCTGTGGAGGATGCTCTCGGGCCCTATGTTGATCTGCTGCACCAGGCTCTTCTCGTAGAGCAGCGGGTGGTAGGCGCCAAGCGTGCAGGCGGCGTCGTAGTAGCGCTCGTGGTAGTGGCACAGGTCCGTCTGCCGCACGGATGGGATGTACTCGTACACGTGCACCTTCTCGCACAGCGCCATCATCAGGAGGATGCCTGCGAGGGGGTGGGGGGGAAAGGGAAGGACTGGTTAGCTGGTTTTAGATGCGGACAACATGGCCGACTTCAGGCTGTGGTCAAGAGTGCCAGTGTTTAGTTATTCCCTTTTGTTTATATTGTGAAGCATTCAACCTCTAACTGAAACATTCTGCAATGTGGGGGCGGACCTTCTGAGGGAGAGACCCTATGGCATTGATGGCAGATAATCAGGAAGCTTTCTCCAGCATCGCTGGAGCATCTTAAAAACACACACACCTCAAACCTATTTGTAGCCATAACTCTCCGTCTAAAACATTCACACAAAGGTTAAGCTCTAAGGTTCTAAAATGGCGCTACAATGAACAATGACTTGTACCTGTAGACCTTTCTTAATTTTGATATTAAAATAGCAATTAACATAAAATCGCAGGGAAATAATAAAGAGAACCATGTCAAATGCACGTTACTACTATCAAGTAGTTCTGTGAACCAACACTCGCATCTTGAAATAGTTTGTTATTCTATCTAACAATAACATCCCTTTTAAAACAAAAGTGGTATGTTTAGAACAAAAACCGGGCATCCTTGTTCACGACATTACATCATTTAAACAACTCCTATTCTGCTAAATTGGTATACAACCTCGTAACCTGACATGCCAGAAGAATTGTTGTCACAAGTCCATCTGGAGAACCGTAAATTGAAACTGTTTGTGAATGGCAGCTACTTTCAAAAAAATACTTGGCAGTTGATTGGATGAACCATCTGGTCGTTTTCGCTGTCGGCACAGCTAAACCACACCCATATAGCTATAAACACGATGCTGATTGGAAAGTTCAGTTGCTACTCGGACATGATTCCTAGGCTTTCCAGACTGATTCTCAAACAAAATTAAACTGAATCTCGCGAGGCTAGCAACCTGGTGCCTGACAGAGGAATACGAGTCCTTTGGCAGTGGCTGATTGACCACTCCATGTCTCCCCTCTCCTCCTCACTCTTCCTCACAGTTCTACAAGTGTTTCCTGATGATGTTCCACTGTAACCCAGCAACAGCCCAGGTCGGACAGTCCATCATGCCTGTGAAGACCACCACGGTCGTCCAACTCAACCAGAGAACAAAGACAGATCTCCACCGAGGACTTGAGGCATGTGTGCAACAGCCTGGCCATGCAGAGCTGTCATCCTGTGCTGGATAAATAATACGCAGCGAGGGAGTGGCTGGACAACAGGAGCTCAATAGTATCCATGCAACGCAACATTTAACGGTGTCTAAAAACATGGCCCGATCTCTGGACGCAAATGTGAGGAAACGAAATTAAGCATGACACTATCATTTGTGCACTTTTGTGTGTGTTTGTAAGTGTGAGCAGGTTTACAGGCCTGTATTATTAGTATATGGTAGTGGTGAAGTATCAGTTTGTTTTTAGTGAAAACTCATTCGAACAGTACAATTAGTCTCGATACATTTCATTAAAGATATGCATCTTAGCTCTTTGTCTAAAATGCCAGTTTTGTCACATCTCAAACATTTGTACGCAGTATAAATGCTGTTGGTAAAGTATTGACAATTGTGATTGTTTTTGCATAGCTTGTATGCCTTTTATTTTTGAAATATCTAATAGCAAAACTCTTGGTTTATTTCAAAGGTAAAGAATGAAAAGTGAAAAACTATAAATAGTCTGTCTAAATCCTTGGTTAAAAATGTGAAATACATTTCATTTGTAAATAAGTAGTGTCTCTTCTTTCTATCTGCACAAACCTGCCCATGGTACAGTATATGTGTGTGCACTTAAAATTTAATTTACCATTTTGCTAATGCCGGTTCTCTGTTCCCAGTCACAATTAGCACAATCCCTGGACACCAACAATCCCAGCGCTTCTCTCACAAGCTGCCAGAGCACAGGTTCTGAACTCCAGCTCCCAGAGCACAGGTTCTGAGCTCATCTAACCGACCATGGAAACGGTCTAGTGCAGGAGTCTTCAACCTGTGGCTCTGACAAACATTATAGTACTTAATCTAGGTTCTCCCCCCCTCCCCCCCAACACACGTTACAATATCAAATTATATTTTAATACCAGAAATGGGCATTTAAGTGCTGCTTTATTTAAAAAAATATATATTTGCTGGTAGGGCATGCCCATGCACCCCCATCCCCGTTCAAAATCACTCCTACACCCTGTGAAAAACGTGAATGAATTCTCATTTAGGTCTACTATAGGAATGTTTATAGGCTAACTTAGTATAGGCTAATATTTTCTGTGGCTCCAGACAGATAAATAGAAAATGTTATGGGCACAAATGGCTCTTTTGACAGTAAAGGTTACAGACCCGTGGTCTAGTGGATAAATGTGCAATAAGCTCTGAAAGCCCAGTAAAACAATATGACGGCCATTTTCTCAAGATGACAAGAGAAGCTTTAAATGGATGTTGAGCTGAGGCACGCTGATACAAAACCTGCAGGAACACCACTTAATGTTGACCTTTTACAGAATGGGTATCTTCGGCATTATAATCATGACTCATGTATTCCATACTCCACTATGGTCAGGAGTTATTAGGATTATTCACCAACACAGTAGCTAAAGACGAACCCCGCTGATGGCGACGAGGTCTGTGCAGCTCACCGTTTAACATTTCTGTCATCTCTAAATGCCTACCATGGCATCTAGTATACGAATAATGTAGTAATTAATGTCTTATCTATGTCCCAATGTCCTCATAAAGAAATGTACTTCAAGAGAATAAACCCCACAGGTGCTACCTTTTAAGTTGCACTCTTTGTGAATCTATTGAGGATGATGTCGCAAAACCTGCTTCCTCCTTTTCAGTACTGAATCAAACACGTTCCTGATTACTAGCATTGCTACCATAAACACACCTGCGTAATATATTACAGGGCTTGACGTGGCGCCTTGATTGCATGCTTGCATCCTTCATTAGTGTGTGTGTTGTGTGTTGTGTGTTGAGTGTACACACACACACTTCACGGGCATTAGTGTATTGGTGAGTACAGGACTATGCCTGTAGATACATTTGAGCACTGTGCAGGACAAGAATACCGAGATGCTGGAAAGTTAAAGTTGTTGCATGTAGGATTTCAATGGCAACGAGTTGTAGCTAGCTATTAAAAAAAAAAAAGGGAGAAAAACCCACCACTCCCTCTGGAGCCCGTCGGTCTCACATTGCAAAAGCACCACTGACAAACCTGTGCAGCAATGTGTGCGCACTCATGTTATTTGACAGGCAAGATAGACTCATTGTAGCCTGGTGTAACCAGACCCAATATTCGCTTCGGGAATATGGTCTGGCCACGCTCCATTGGGAAGTGTTAACAGTCATTGCCTCCAACTGGGCGTAGACCTCTCGTTAATTTTGAAACTATTGGACAGCGTTTACGCAATCGGCATTGCTACAACTGTTTTGATCGCCTCATCTAGCTCTAACATTTCAAAACTGACTTCAACGTCATCTCACTAACCCACCCCGATTGGTCCGCTAGCAGGGTGGCTGTGAAAATGCTAATGCAAACTGGGTTCCAGACTATAATCTCAGCAAAAACATTTTATCTGAGAGCAATAGTTGGGGTGGAGCCAAGCTATTGAAAACAATTAGTAGAAATATTTCAGGCGGCTGTGAGAATCTAAATAAACGTATACAGACAGGTGCTATCAACCAGAGCAGATATTTCGTTCCCTAAATAGCACACTAGAAAATCTTCGCGAGGCACTCCAAAAGTAGTGTACAAAGGATGTGCACTACATCGATTGATGTATACCACAATTTATTGCAGAAAGTGTTGACAAGAGAAGATGTCAGATTATATTACTACGATAGATAAATGCTGTATACAACTGAAGAAGGGACACATTTTTATTGATTAAAGTCACTAATAAAATAGTAAACTCAATGTGTGATTTATATTTTGCGTTTAGATTGATTGTTGTTTTGGGGTTTTATGATGCTAATGTTTGACCTAAGGATTATGTTGACACCGAGTTGATCGGTGCAAAGCAGGCAATACTTCTTAGTGACCAATCTTAAAAAGTATATTGTTACCGTAGTTGAAAAGCATAGTGGTACGGCTTTGTTGATAGGAGGCTGTTCGCCACTTTGTTAATGTTGCCATTTACAGAAAGAACCAGGGCTGTGTAGAAGTATCGGGTTGTTTTTTTTCCCCAACACGCACAGAGAACGGTAAGATAGCGAAAAGCGAGGAGATATTTGTTGAACTTGACAAAAAGTTTAGCATTAGTGTAGCTTAGCATAGCTTAGCATTTAGCTTGCAATAGCTGACAATACTCCAATACTACAATGAAGTGATGCTGCCATCACATCACCATCCTCTATAAAGTGCAGCAGCATTGCGGCTTGAGAGCAAGATTACCTCCAGTGTCCAAGTGTGTGAGCGCATTAAGTGTGTGAGCGCATTATTGCATGTTCAATTCACCTATGAAGCCAGACGAGGGAGGGTTGGGCTGGATGTTCTCCTTGTTGTTGCCTTGGATCACATCCCACAGTTGCCACACGTATTTGGGGTGGAGGATGTAGAAGGGCTGGCTTGGGTGGAGATTGCGGTGCTCCACGTACGGACCAAACAGGTTATAGTCCGGGCTGTCGTACCACTGGGGAGAGGAGCGGTATGTGGGTCAGAAACACCCAACACACAAACAGCCCAGCAGGAGGCGCAGAATAGCATACCTACCAATCTTTGCTTGTGAAAAAGAGGGAGATTTTCCGGGTTATCTGCAAATGCCCTACCCCTGAAGCCCCCACCCCATATACAACGCCCCAACCCAAAATGCTATGCCTATAATAGCCTTAAAATCATAGCGAATAGTAAAACTGCCTACATAAATGTACAAAAGTGTAGTCTAGCCTATATCACAGAAGTGCAAACGTGTTAGAGATTTGAGCATGTTGCAGAGGGGAAATGGGTTAAAAAATAGGGAGTCTCCCGTGAATATCAGAAGTGTTGGCAGGTATGAGAAGAGGCATATTTTAAACAAAGAAAAAGTGCTGAGCTTAGTTCTACATGCTCATCGAGCTTGACTTTACTGCGTGCCAACACACCTATGTATAACCACCGCTGGTAAATGTGAATAGGCTTGACTTCACTGCGTGCCAACACACCTATGTATAACCACCGCTGGTAATGTGAATAGGCTTGACTTTACTGCGTGCCAACACACCTGTTTCCACCGAAAAACTAAATTACACAAAATGCCAAAATTACTGACAATGCCTTGGTGGGGAAAACACTCAATAAAATAGTTTGATCTTCCCTAAAACAAGCCTGTATCCCCACAGTGAACTAAAAGGTGAAAGGGTCCAGACTAATTGCTGAACCTTTGGAAGAAACAAGTGCTTCAGACCAGAGTGGAGGGAAGCGGCAAGATGGCAGTTGTGCGACTGTGATGCCAAGCCTGGACAATTTATGGCTGTAGGACGCAGGCTGTCATTACCAAGTATTGTGCACGTGACATAAGTCCATAAGTCCATAAGTCCTAGTGTGTATTTCAGCAACACAGTCCTGTTTATTTGTTAAGAAAGACCAAAACGCACCTTGTGCAAGTTGATGGCATAGGGTGCAGGATCCCAAGCCACAAGGGTCACATTCTTGAAGAGGGAGCTGGTGTTGAAATGATGTCTAGGATCGGCAAGAATCTACAAAAAAGAAAAATGGCCTCTGTTTGAGAACAACGACATTATTTAAAGATGTAAATATACACAAAAATGAGAACCTGAAAATGATGCGATTGGAACATCAGTTCAACAATACCGTGATGCTAAACATGCCCAGAGCAACCCTTGAGCTGTAACAACCAAGCCATGACTGAATTACAAAATTAATAAAACTCTGTTCACTCATGTCTGCATTCTTGGCACAGTGTATTTTGGATTTTATTTATCAATTTACACAATAGTTAATGGCTCAAATTGATTTCCTTTGAGAAAAAGTGCAATAATATGCAGTAGAGCTCTGGCTCAATAGATATGGCTCTTTTGAGCCATATTTCTTTTGTGGACACAATATAACTGCATGCTTCTTTTTAACGTGCATGCTTGTCAAGTCAATGCACAGATATTTATTGAGACTTGAGTCTTACCTCAATAGAGACTCTCATTCATCACAGAATGTATTTGCTTTGCTCACCTGTGAGTTGATAATGCGAATGGTCGTTTTATTCCCGACATCTTCTTTATATCCGTCAGTAGGTGCGGCATTGAACCGTAAAACTGCTTCATGGGAATCTGAAAGCGCACAATGAGAATATGGCTTTAAGATCAGGAATTCCAACCATACACAAATTGAAGTTATTCAAAGCCGTAATCTCTTACACAGAACAGCAAGGAAAACAAAACTTTGACGCACGGTAATATACGGTAGCACACATCAAAAATCTGATCTGATGATCCATTTGCCGAAACTACAGAGTAATAGTTAGGGTCTTGGAAATAGAGTCAGTGCATCCTGATTCTCTGGTCCAAAGAGGCATCTGAATCCCTCAAACCAAATAATGCTCTAGACAACGTATGGACCTAGTCATAATTAAAGATTTGGACTGTCTGACCAGTGTCTGACCAGTCCATTCTATATCCGACATGGAAGGAAGCTGATGGAATTGAAAGAGATCATGTCTTACTGTAGAATGGATCATCTCTCAGCTGTAGCAGGACTGGCCCTCCACCATCATTGCCACCAGTCAAGCAAGGTTTTCCCATTACAGATTATGGGAAACACACCTAATCCCTATGCAATGTGGTTACAAATCCTCAACAGCCTCAGCTTTTTCCATGCTTATTAAACTGGGGTTTGACTTCAGCCTCCATATAGCATTAGGTATCTTACTGTAGCTGCAGTTTCATTCTCCGCTACCTCCAAGGTTAAAAAATATAAATATTATTTTGGCAGAGATTTTCCTTCTTTTCCTCTGTCTTAAAAAAAAAAAAAAAAGACATTTCTTGTAAACATTGCCACGCTCCTTTTAGTTAGCCTGGCTGTAGCTACTAACAGACCACCCGGCAACCTGCCCCGCGTTCAGAGCTGTGGAACGTTTAATTAACGTTCAATCAACGCCAGGGAGGATATGTCCACGATTGTGTTAACATTTAAGAATCATTTAAGAATCAAGATGGGATACATTTAAAATGCAATAAGTATGTAATGAAACGTGTCGTTCAGCAAACAAGTTCATTGAACAGTCAGTCCACTGAACGCACTGGGAAACTTTGTTGTACAAAATATAACACTTATAATACATTTATAATAGCCTATTTGTGTAATTTTTCAAAGCTGCAGCCATTAAGAGTGCAATTATAACATTCTTCCACATGGTGGCAGCAAAACAACAGTATGTATGGTTTTCAACTAGAACAGAATGCTCACAATAAAAACTAGCACTAGCCACAAGGGGAAACAATTATTTAATCCTCCATGTTCATGCTAATCACACAAGAAGGGTTATCACAAATCGTTTTGTTAATATAAAATGTTTCCCAAAGGTAATGTAAATTCAATAGGTTAGATAAATGTAACTAAAAAAGACGCAGAACTGACTGAGACTGGAACCAACGGTGTTTGATCTTTGCTGAAAATAATCTGGAAAATGGATGTCAACAGAGTCAGTCTTGTCCACCACTGAAGGCAGCACTGATTAATACAAGTAAGCCCCTCCCTTGATAGGCCACAATCAAACATTTCA
Organism: Typhlichthys eigenmanni; assembly: GCA_027564635.1. Lineage (NCBI taxonomy): Eukaryota > Metazoa > Chordata > Actinopteri > Percopsiformes > Amblyopsidae > Typhlichthys > Typhlichthys eigenmanni. The sequence goes on from JAODUK010085976.1 coordinate 36,048, forward strand.
CTGTTATTCAGACACTGGCTGATATAATGAAGTGAGACTGTTTTCCAAAACAACACACCATTTACAAAATGCAGTTACACCATTTGTGTTATTTTTTCCCCTAAAGCTGTTGCCATGAGAATTTCTGTCATTACAGCAGATACTCTGCAGTCACAGATGTACAGTTGATTGTAAATCTAGTCTAGCCAATACTAGTAAGCCATCTGTTGCCACATTTACAGTTCCTTAAAGTCAAAATATCTACACAAAAGAGCACATAGAAAACTAAAAGAACACAACAAATGATAGGACACAAACTGCTTTTACAGTCACAATCATTTTAAATTCAGACTTGTGTATGTGAAACTGAAATTACATAGAATTGTAATTTTCAACACAAATAGCAGTTAGTGCTTTTTGATTACAAAAGGGAAGTGGCCAACTGATTTATAATCATCTTTTTTTTAGTTATAGCATGCACAGTGCACCATATACAGTATATTCCAGCATTCAATGTGCACAGCCAACTCAACTGAAACTCAACAGAAATTAACAGCAGGCAAACTGTAAACAAAGATAGCTGTAACAACATACTCCAGCCATTTTCACACAATGCAGAGTGTGTGACTGCTAAGTGCCAACCAGCCTTACAGGTAACTTTATACTGCAAGAGTAGATGGGAACACAAAAGTGATTAATACAATGAAGAATGTAAAGTCTCATTATCCAGACACATGTATGCGTTGATAAGTCTTACACTACAGTTTAAATAACCAGGGGCCTCATTTATCAAGTGTGCATACGCACAAGTGTGCGTAAACTATGCGTACACCAGTTTGTACACAAAGGTCTGTATTTATCAATGTTGAACTTGACGGGAAAGTGTGCGTATTTCTACGCAAATGTAAACCCATGCGTATGCAGACTAGTGTTTGAAATGGAGAAAAGCCGTGACTTTTCTGGGGGAAACTGGCAGATGTTCCTCAACAGACAAGGGCAGATTGAAATAAGTAGTTGGACATAGTCTCTATTGTACGTACATAGTACACATACACACAACGACCCTGCTCAAACACAAAAAAGTTTCAAGTTGAACTTTCCCTGCCGACTGAGTCGCACTATTCCCGGCTTATCAGACGATGTATACACTGGTCTACGTAGTGTTAGGGACCGTCAATAAATGACATGCCTCAATCTCATCAATTAAATTGTTTTTTAAGCATTTGTCTTAGAAACCTAAAAAACACTATTATAATGGTCACCACTCCCACATGTTGCACAACCTTTGGTTTTTCAAAATAAGAGTTTTGATTGTTTTGTATAAGTGTTGGAAACCTCAAATACCTTAAAAGCGGGGGAAGGCCCGCCATGTATTTTGAGTGCACTGAACATAGTCATAGTGCACAGCTATTCAACCCTGGTCCTGGAGAGCCACAGCCCTACATGTTATAGATGTCTCCCTGCTCCAACACACCTGATTCTAATGAATCAGGTTAGAAGCCTGATAACGACCCATTCATTAGAATCAGGTGTGTCGCAGCAGGGAGACATCCAAAACATGCAGGGCAGCGGCCCTCCAGGACCAGGGTTGAATAGCCCTGTAGTGGGTTGAGATTTCTATGTCGTTTACCAAAAAAGCAATGACAATAGCTTACAACAGGCTATATACAAAACAATCAAACTCTTATTTTGAAAAGCGAAAGGCTGTTCTGTTTCGCCACAAATACACACACATTATGCACACAAGGAGCACAGCGGACTCGTGGAGAGAGAGACCGTGTTGGAGAGCTCACGAAAACTACACTTAGCCTTTGTTAGGCCTACTAAAGTGCAATAAAAGCTTTGCCAGTAAAAAGCCAACAAGACTAATGTACTAACGTAACCGCGCAAAATACGGACTTACTCCAAATGAAGTGAGACCACCATGATCTCGCGAGCTTCCGTTTAATTTCACCTTGACTTGTGACAACAATTCCTCTGGCATGTCAGGTTAGCTCTATCATACCGCCGCA
>JAODUK010085977.1:0-14445 GCA_027564635.1 Typhlichthys eigenmanni
ATTAGTCTTTGCGTGGCCGTGCGTGTGTGAGTGTGTGTGTGTGTGTGTGTGTGTGTGTGTGTGCAGTAGGCTATGCGTAGACGTGCGTGTGTGTGTGTGTGTGCGTGTGTGTGTGTGTGTGTGTGCAGTAGGCTATGCGTAGACGTGCGTGTGTGCGTGTGTGTGTGTGTGTGTGTGTGTGCGTGTGCATTAGGCTATGCGTAGATGTGTGTGTGTGCGTGTGTGTGTGTGTGTGTGTGTGCAGTAGGCTATGCGTAGACGTGCGTGTGTTTGTGTGTGTGTGTGTGTGTGTGTGTGTGTGTGTGTGTGTGTGTGTGTGTGCATTAGGCTATGCCCATAGTACAAATGAAATGTGCTGCGCACGCGACACTTGTTCAGTCTCTGTTTTCACTTCTGCTATTCAACATTCAACTACCTGGAGGCTCTGTTTTGACCACTACTTCAAAGAAAGTAAAGCCATCACTGAGTTTGAATCATCATTCCTATTTGTGTTCCTGAGGAACGTTTTCTGTGTTAAAATCCAACAAGTATCTGCTCTCACAACACATAGCTGACTCCCCTGCAAACTGAGTCACTTACATGTTGCCTTTTGTCTGTCAACATGTATTTGTGTCTGCCAACTGTGACAAACTATGAGGTGCTGTTGGTTTTACAACTGGGTAAAAATGCAAACCCCAACACGTTGTGTCGTTCAGTAGTTAATACTAAAACATATTGTCTGTGAACAGATGGATGTGTTGCTTTTAAAATTCGACTTTCAAAAGCACTGGTTTTACAGCCTTAAGCCTTGTTAGACATTACTTGTTTTTCCTAAACTTTCCAATTATCTCCACTAACAAAAAGTTATTCTGAAAGCTGCAGTCTAGTCTCATCTTAATATATAGTCAGACCTTTACACAAAGGATTGTGAAATTCAAATTATTACCCTGTTCAAATGAGTATATAAGGCCATTATACTTTAGTAACAGGCAATTGTATAGTCAGTGGACCTTTCTTTGGAGTTTAGTCACAACGTTAAAAGCTGGCTGAACAATCATTTTGAGTCATACTTCATTCATTCCTGATACATTGTCTGGGAAAATGAAACAAGGATTACATATTGATGTTTTCTTAATAAAATAGTATTCATACATTTGAATCATGCTACAGTAATGTGGTGTTGCTTGTGACTCAAAGTGAAGACCTAAATCAAGTGGTTTCATTCTAATTAAATAAACCAGTTGAGCAGGTGGACTGCAATTAGTTTTTCTGCAATACATCTATACGGCAGTGGTTCACTGGGTCTGCCTCCCCATAGTCACAAACCTAAATGATTTTTCACTATTAAACTAATATTAAACACATATTAACCAGCCCGTCACTCACTCCTCCCCAGGTAGGTGTTCCAATCACGTCCAGCTGGTAGGAGGTCTCGGGGAAGACCCAGGACTAGGTGGAGAGATTATGGGCCCTATTTTACAACCAGTGTAAAGCGGGAACGCAAGTGTCTTTGCTAGTTTCAGGCCGACGAAGTTGTCATTTTCACGTCCAGCGCTAAATTGCAAATGCATTTGCGCCTATTTGAGCGCCAGTAGGTGTGTTGGTCTAAACATGAGGTGTGGTCTAGAGCATTGCTGATGCATTGTTATCTTGAGGCAGCGGAAAGTCATTGAGCAATTGACCAGCACAAACCTGGTCTAAAGTCAGCGTGAGGCGCATTATAAATATAGTATCTCCTCTGGCAGGGGGACGTGTGTGTACACTCTGCTTGTTACACATACAGGGAGGAGCGCACAAATGTGCAAAGGTTTAAAAATTAATAGAGTACAATGTGAAATATCATTAGTAATCTACACAAACATAATTTAGGAATCTCGCTATTGCCTAGATAGTCTGCTCTGGCATTTTCACAAACCCGCTGGTATAATATTAATATTAATATTAACTATGATGCAAGCGCGTCTGGATTTTTTAAGGGAATGGGAGCATATACTCAGATTGGTTTATCATATGTTACGCCCTAAACACACACATGAATAATAAAGAGTAAGGCCAACCCTTTTGAACCATGCGCCCGTGTATCTACCATTAAAATAGATAAACGCCCAATTTGCGCCTTGCGCTTTAGACTGCACGCTTAGTTAATTAAAATAGGTCCTTTTACCTCCACCCTTTCCTGGGAATGCCTTGTGATCCCTCAGTCAGAGCTGATTATTGTGGCTCGGGAATGGAAAGTTTGGGGTCCTCTGCTTGAGCTGCTGCTCCCGCGACCACGGAAATGTGGGTGATGATGGATGGCTGGATGGATGGATGGATGGATGGATGGGATTTTTATAAAACATCTAACCTATATCCTGTGCATGGTATATTTAGGGGGCACTAGAGAGTTAACAAAACAGCTGATGTTGTTTATGACTAGTTGGTTGTATTCCAAGCGGTAACATTGTGCCAAATTTCACATGTATTCAAAGGTTTAGATATGTAGATGACATAAATGATTCCCCGGTAAAAAAATTAATAAAAATAAATTAAAGATACTTAAGCTATTAATATCCCACAGGAACATGACTGTAGCTCTGAATGTACATTTTACCTTAAAGTACATATTTCACAAATGTACCTTCAAAGGTCAAATCATGTTCCCATGAGGTACTAATAAGTAGTACGGTACCTTTTACACGTACAAACACACAGACTCAAGCAAGCATCCCAGGACAGAACCGGCCTTTTTAATCAGCTTGTTCAGTCTTCTTCTGTCTGCAGTTGTGATGCTGCTACTCCAGTAGACCGCACCAAATAAGATGGCCGACGACACTACAGAGTCATAAAAGGTTTTCAGAAGTGTACCCTGCACTCCAAAGGACCTTAATCTCATAAATTGTATCTTCTGGCCTTTCTTATAGAGGATGTTAACGGTGTCTTTACAGTCCAGTTTATTTTTGACCTGGAAACCAAGGTACCTGTTGCGAGTCCAAAATCTCAATGTCCAGCCCCTGAAGGTTTACCGGTACATGGGGGTCGTGCTTTCTCCTGCGAACATCCACCACCAACTTCTTTTGTTTTTCCTGCGTCGATGTGGAAACTCTCGCTTCTCTCGAAACTTAAAGGGGACAAATTGTGGGGAAAAAATATATTTTCAGGTCTTTCAGTGCTACACCTCGAGTGTCTACCTGGTACCTGTCTACCTACGACTTTTTTCGGTAGGTAGACTGTACCTACCGAAAAAAGCTGTCTGTATACAGGTCTTTCTGCAAGCCGTTTTGATTTTGCAGGGGTTTTGACATGAAAAGCTCTTCAGTTGAATAACTCGCCCCCCTCCATCTGACTATCTTTTTACATGGTTTGAGAAGTACTTTTGCGAACGTCTGCCATTGTTTTTCTTGCATTTGCTACTCTTTCATAAAGCCCCAAGCACATTGGAAGAGACTAGCAGTGATGTAGTGTCGAGAGACCATGGAAAGTCAATGAAATTCAGTGATTTATCATGACAACAGGCAAAATAATCGCACATTCACGTTGCCAGCAGCAACCAGCTAGAACGTGACAGCCGTCATTCATTTCAGTGAGCACCGGGCGTCAATGGACAGAGCTTCCACTTATAAAATATACACCTGGTATTAACCTATAGCCTTTATTCATGAAATGGTACAACACCTGTGGATACATATACGGCTCCGGTTATCAAAGCATCACCGCCTTTTCAGCCGAGCTGTCCCTATTTGTATCTTTCCGCACTGTGTGTGAATATCCCCGCAGCCATAGCCCTGTTGCCATATCAGCCCAGAGCAGCCACGCTGCTGGCTTTGAGGCGAACAATATAACCCCCCTCCCCCCATTCCACTTCCTGAACCATCTCCACGGAACGGCAAGGTGGCACGAAGGGCATCTGGTTCAAACCAATATGGTCGCGCTACTGTGTCAGAGACTGTGTTGTCCGCCACAGCTCAACGGTTTCCAGTACAGCCGTAGCTGTCACGTCAGCACACTACATGGAAGAGGGGGGCGGGGCGAGAAGTGGTTATTTTTCAAGCAGAAGCCACTGAAACGAAGCCATTCTGTGGAATGAGCTCTTAGAATGAGTGTGTATTTCCACCTAAGCATGTTACAATTAGTGCATTTAGACCGTAAGGAGCGGTGTGAAGATGTGGAGAAGGTCCATCATTTGTTCCCTAACTGGTTAGCGAAACAATATTATTAAATCATATTATGTTATACATTATATATGTTTAATTTATTTATTGGCCTGCTGCAAATGTTCTCTTCCTTTCAGTGGCCAACTTCGGAATAGCGGACCTTCCCGTGGCACTGGGTCTCGTAGAGCGCAAGCTAACAGAGTCAGAGCGCAAGCGCAGGCACGTCAAGAAGGACGACTACAACATCGAGGTGCTGCTAGCCGTGGACGACTCCGTGGTGCGCTTCCATGGCAAGGAGCACGTTCAGAACTACGTCCTGACGCTCATGAACATTGTGAGTGTGTTCACTGTTTGCCCGGTGAACGGGATGCTGCGGGATGGAGCGCGGTAGACGGCAAACACAGTATGGCAGCAAAGTCACAGTGAATGACAGTTGCTATGGAGATTGTTGCATTGTTGCATTATTGACAAATAACGTAATACAAATATATTTTAATTGTAATTTGCAAAAGTTTTAGGTAGTTATTTTAGTAGATAATATTCTGGTGTTGCAACAAAAGTATTAGCTTCTTGTTGTTGACGTTTTCTCAGTGTGTGAGAGAGCTACGGACAAATGCCATGTGGAGGATGGCAGAAAGTTAAAATATTAAATATTTGGACGGCACCGGCATTTTTTTTTTTACTGGTCAACACTAATATTTGCCATCCTGCTCTAGTCTACTAACATGATATCCAGTTTGCCGTCTGCCGTGTTCCATGTGTACGCAGCATAACAGAAAAATTATTTTCTATGTAAAGAAATAGCGTTTGTTCCTCTGTTCTTTGTTTTCGTATCCAGGCCGGTAATACCATGTTGGTGTCTTTGTATGTGTGTGCAGGTGTGTGTGTCTGTGTGGCCTATGGGGAATTTGGTTTTAGTCTGAGATACTAGTGCTCTTAGTCTGACATCTAGTAGCAGTCATATAGAATCACAATAATTCTTTGTATAGTTTTTCTACTGTGTTTTCATGTATAATTCCAGTGCATGCTATAAATGATATCCCTCTGGTATATCCTTGCATAACTAGGTGTTGCGCGTTGTTGATGACGTGTGATATTGAACGGGATGTCCCATTCGCTCCAAGACCCGTTGTTGCTCGTCTAGCTGGATTCCTGGCGAGGGAAAAACGCACTCTTAGCTCATTCAATATGGGTTCCACCCGCTCCTATCACCTTAATCTTCTTACTGGGGCCAAATCCCACCAGTCAGATTTGCACAGGGCACTGGTTTCACTCTGTAGCAGTTACCATTCGGACCCAGCATGGTGGTCTGATCTGTCTGTGCCAGGCCAATATGAAGTCTTGGAGCCTAGGTGCATGGCTGTCCAACATTCCTGAATCCTGCACGTGTTTACATACGTGTGTGTCTGTGTGTGTGTGTGTGTGTATACATAGTACACAAATGTTATGTAATCATAAATGATTCTGTTTTGACCATCATCATAAATCCCTAATAAACACGTCCTTGGCTAATTCAGATGATAAATGCCATATAGCCACGGTAGCCTTCATTAGCAAACATTGAATGTAACAGCTCCCTAAGCACTCACCTATCCCTTTGTTGTTAAGCTACAATATATGAGATAAATATTGATGGAAGCTGAGAGTGAAGATGTGGAGCTCTTACTGTATGTGAAGTTTCCCTTAAGCGCAAGGTGCCATATGAATATGAAACGCATTTTTTTGTCATAACAAGTTGTTGCTGGAATACTGATGAGCATTGGACAATAGGAACGTTTGCAGCCTTGGCACAGGTGCGGTTCGTACAAATGAGGGTGACAAGCTTTCGCCGCGCGTGCACTGTAAGATTTACAGGCTTGCTGTGGCAAAGAAGCTCTGCTCTCTCCAGGTCCCCCTCCAGATCCCTCTACAGCAGATGCAGCATGTGTCCACCTTGAGAAGCTCTCCCCTGAGGGATCGATTACTGTAGATCTTGTCTGCCCATGGCCAAGGCGCCTCGGGCTACAATGGCTGTGTTGTTTGTGTTTTGTCCCGTCTGATGTGCAAAAAGGTCGGGGACGTTATTCTTCCACAGCTGCTTCTACCATTGTCAGTCATTAGTGGAGTCTCACCGTCGTACACCGTACTGCCCCTGGCTTTGTCATTATGTCAGGGAACCGTGGGGGGTGGGGGGGGTGGGCATGGTTGCCTAGTCCTTGACACGTAAAAGGCAAAGTAAGTAACTCTCGAGAACGCTTGCTAATTTCGACCTCAGATCAAAACACAAACGCTTCTCACTTCAGTTCCATAGGGTTCTCCCTCAGAAGAGACGTGAAGGCTAGGATATTGTTGTTGTGTGCGGGTATGCACCACTTTGTTTGTGTTCCTATTTGCGGAGCCAGGGCTGTGTAGAAGTACCGGATTATTTTTTCAAAAAGTGTATTATCTTACAATAGTTTACTATACCTGTAATGTTGTAATTTTAAAACCACAGGACTTACAGAGCTAACCTACCAATGTCAGGTCTATTAGGCACATGCAGGTACTCATACAGATAAACTCAACACTTTTACTAGATTAAATTACATTTACACGGTTTTATCCAAAGTGACTTACATATAGTACATTTGTCAATAGTCAATAGATCATAAACCAGAAATCTTAAGCAAACAATATTGTGTTACAATAGTTTTTCAGCATCTTGTCGTCATGCCTACTGCCATCTCAATATACAGTATCATTAAATAAAATTGCTAATGGACTAAATAATAATGTGGTCAATACTAAAGTCCTTAATTAATAAGATTGAAACTGCAATCTTTTTATTTAAAATGTATTTGTATTAAATAATAGAAATACAAATAAAATCTGTATAGAAAAAAGGCATTCGACGAGGAAACTTGAGATAGGGGTGAGTGCCAGGTGGAGAGGTCGCTACTCAAGACCTACAGTAGTATATTATCGAGTGTATTGTGGTGTTCTGTGCTAACGCAATGCTATTTCTTTCATTAAACGCTTAGTAAGTCATTCTGGAGAAAGCTGGTTGATGTTTGAACTCAGTCAAAACAAAAACACTTATATTCTGTGTGTTTGTGCGTGTGTGTGTGTCTACTAACATGTCAGGTTAATAAGTGCGGTTCTGTCACATTGAATGTAAACTCCCCTCGCATTAAAAGGCTGGTTGTCAAACACAAGATTTCTCTCAATGACAGGTTTAGAAAGCCAGAGTCCGTGTTTACACTCAGAGAGCCAATTCAGCAATCATGTTGCTAATCATTATACAGAATGAGTTTGAGTGCCCCCCAGTGACTTTCTTCTTTGTTTATGGTGAAGTAAAAATAGTTAATCTGCCCAGAGCTGTATGTGAAGACCACACGCTGAGCTGTTGATGGATTTAATAGAGCTTCTAGGAGTGTTGTCGTGTATGGGATAACACCTGCTCAAATGGAAATGTGACTTGGGGTTTCAATGAGATTCCAGTTTGACTGTTCAACCGCCCCATTCCAGAGGGTCATTAGAAAGCCAAATGGCTGAATAATGTTGTTAGATCGTACTTCTTGCTTGTTGTCTAATAATACTGGATTCATTGGATGGATGCATTGATGTATGGATGGATGGATGGTCTGATGGATGGACTGATGGATGGACTGATGGATTGATGGATGGATGGATGGATGGATGGATGGATAAACTGATGGATGGATGGATGGATGGACTGATGGATGGACTGATGGACTGATGAATGGATGGACTGATGGATGGATGGACTGATGGATGGACTGATGGAGGGATGGATGGATGGATGGACTGATGGATGGATGGACTGATGTTATCAAAAACATCTAAGTCAATGCCTCGATTTATTGTCAAATTTAAAATGCTCACAGCATATATGAAATGTCTCTATATTTGACTCTCATGCTCACGCATTGCTTATGTTTTCAGTTGATCAGCAGCTAACCAACTGCCACAGAGCTACTGATCAATTGTCTCCCCTGGCCATGGGAGAGACCAATAAAGGCCATGACTTCATTGTTTCATTGCTGCCTGTAATCCATTCATCCATCCATAATCCATAAAGTAAATTTCCTCCGAGCCCCGGGTGCTTGTCCTGTTTTGATGAGAGCTCAGTAACCAGCAGTAGAAATATTTTCTTTATTGTTGAATTGTTCGATGATTTTGCTGACAATTACCTTTTACGCCCTGCTGATAATCCCTTATACAACACAATGGACCTCACATTTTGTTTAATGTGGTTGAATGGAGGTCAACACACAAACACAGAAATGTTCATTGTGTTTTATGCTTAGCGTGGTCGAATGATTGTATTTACATTTTGATGAATGAAGTTGACTTACATTCAGAATTGTTTCTGTTCTTTATTTTGGTTGAGTGTTTATATTTCTGACCTTTTTAGGTGGATGAGATCTACCACGATGAGTCTTTGGGAACCAATATCAACATTGTCCTAGTCCGCATGATAATGGTCGGGTATCGACAGGTGAGCATTCCAAGTGAAGATTTTTGTATGTTAAGAATTGCTAGGATTCTGTAAAACATAGATTTTCATCTATAAGGTGTTGAATATACAGTATGGTGCATTTGGTTAATTATAAGTTAAGTTCTGTCAAAATAAGGTCAAGGAATTTACAGTACTGTACCTGTATACAAAGAAATCAAGTATTTTAAGATTTAACCTTCTTATTGTAAAATATACTTAGTGGCCGCAGTTTGTTTGTATAAAGCAAGTAGCTTTTGAGCTCTCAAAGCGTGTGTACAGTATCTAACACATAGTGGATTTCAAGAAGGCATCTTAACCAAATTAAATGTTCTGAATGAGACAATGCTTGCTTGCCTACCCACAGTCACTTCAGAACAAAGGAGGCTATTATTTTGCATTTGCAAAGACAGTGCTCTACATAAACATCACAAAAGACAAATTAGCATGTCAAACTTGCTGTATATTTAAAATTGAAACATCTTATCTACCTTACTATATACAAACTATATTAAATGCATAATACATAAATACCTATCTAAGGAATTCATCGCAGGTAGGCCTACTGTAGCCTATTATCATCACACCTTTAAATCTCAGTAAATAATCAGCATTGGCTAGTTGTTTATGATCACTTTAAACCAGAGCCATGTAAAGAGTGAGTCATCTCCGTTTACTCCATTCACTCACAGCAGCGGACCCTATAAATTCTATTTTAAATGTAAATCGGTGCATTTATTGACTACTAATGACCAAAAAATGAAGTTATATATCTGTATATACAGTATGTATTCAAATTGCCCACCAAACACTTCCTGGAACTATTTTGTTATAGTTTAGCCTCTCCATGAACCATGTGACCGTTGAAAGTTGAAAATTTTGAACTTCCGTTGGCGTAACTCTGTTATTTCCACGGCTCTGCTTTAAACTAAAGGCTGTTTTGCAGTGCAATATGAAAACAACACACAATCAAAGCTTTCCTTTGTAACATCCGTGACCACCTTACCCGCTCACCCTTGTGGGCGTAGTAACCACCGGCCTACTGCCTGCCATTGTCCTGACGCTCCCCTGTCACACACAGGACTTAACTGTCATTGCGTGCGCCTGTCTTTGTCCGTGCCGTGGGAGTCTACATGTATAGAGCACTGTGTTTGGGTAACCGTCGGTGATTGTTGCATTATTGTCGTACCCCTTTGTTGTATTCCAACGTGAGTGAGGCTCAAGACGCAAAAGGATACAGTAAATGTTGGCGTACACAAGAACAGGACATTATCAAAGGGATGTTTCTGAAGTTCCAAATCAGCTCAATAGACGAGATCATCCCGCAAAATCTCACGCCAGACTAAAAACCCTGTGACTAATGACACATTGTGGGCCCTATTTTAACAATCTTAAACGGATTGGATTTAAGGCGTGTCCAAATCCACATTTGCTATTTTAATGACAGATAAACAAAAGGGTTGGACTTACTCTCTTCATTATTCATGGGTGTGTTTTGGGCGTAACATGTGATAAACCAAGAGTCAGCTCCCATTCCCTTTAAGAATGCAGGCGCGCTTGCATCATAATGATATGATATTATACCGGCGGGTGTGTGAAAGTGCTGGAGCAGACCATCTAGGCAATAGCGAGTGTGTGCATCACGGATTGTGCACGGCACAAACGGCGTGTCTATTGTGTTGGCCCTGGTCGTTTCTCTCTGCAGTCAATCAGCCTGATTGAATGTGGAAACCCGTCTCGCAGCCTGGAGCAGGTGTGTCGCTGGGCCAACACCCAGCAGCGGCTTGACCCCGACCACGCCGAGTACCACGACCACGCCGTCTTCCTCACAAGGCAAGACTTTGGTCCCGCAGGTATGCAAGGTACTGTATCTCTCTCAACCGAGGCCTGTGCAGACCGAGTGCTGATATCTGCTTCCATTCACAAGGAAGGGGGCAGGGGGGAGACGGGGTTGACATCGACTCCCGTCCAGGTAAGGCCATCGGGGGGAACTAGATTGTGGTGCCGCGCTGCAGACGAGTTCGAGGGCCGTTGATTGATGGCTGACATCGATTCCACCCCTTGGTTTGGTTGTTGAAATTCAGTGCCAAAAAATGATTGCACTAACTATTGTGTGTTTCCCTTCGCTTCAAATGAAGAGAAATGTTATTAACCTAGTCTGAGTTGACCTGCAGAAATGTGAGTTTCAACAAGTTTCGGCTCTCGACCACTCATTTAATTGATTCATAAATAATGAATGACTGTTCTAATTATACATGTATGACATGCTGTAGGACCCATACATGTTATTTCAACATTGTTCTTCTGCTTTTCAGCACTTCAAAAGTGAGATGATTTTGCAGTCTTTGAAGTGTGAGTGCTAACCAGACAAACAGCCGTTAAAAAAGGGTCCATTATGGAGATTTCCCATCCTTAATTTCCAGGGCCTCTGAACTTCAAAAAGATGGCTGTCATACAGTATCAACATGATAATCACAGACTGCCTGCCTTTCTCATCCCACCTTTGGGTGGTTGCCATAGCGCCTGCTGTGTTGTGTTCATAACAGGCCTGTTACTATGGCACCATGCCCTACAACTTTGTATTAGAATCACGGCAGACATAACACAGCTACGCCACATTTTTGCTTCGAGATGCGAGATTCTATATCTGAATATAGAATCAGGAATCGGAGAGAATGGCCTGTGTGTACCATACAAACACGCACAACACAAATGGAGAAACATTAAGGAAGTTTGCTGTAAAGCTTGTGTTTAAGTATATTATTTAGCAGACACCCACACCACGAGACTTTCATGCCCTGTTGTCACTGTGATCATTACAATTTAATTTATGACCTGTGAATGTTATGAAGTGCTTGTGATTTGTCATAGTCATTCCTGAATGGATTCAAACATCATTCACTCACCCTCAACTCTCAACTCCAACTTGCCAGTTTGACAGTTTTGACTTTAGCTTAAGTTGCTTTCTGTTGCTACAATGCGCAAAGCTCACAATGGGACTGTAACTGACATTATCCTGAATGTCTTTTATATCTGCCAGATGTCAGATAAATGTCTTAGCTTCATTACTGCTTTTCAGGTTTGCCTTGTTTTTTTATTGCTCACAACAACAGTAATGTACCTGAATTAGTAAGTTAAGTCACATTATGTTGTTTGTTAATTTAATAGTTTTTTTAATTTAAATTGGTTAATTGTTTGTTTGTAGAACTAATACAAACATCAATCACAATCTCTCTTGACTACTGTCCGGACCAGATCACAAATGGTAACCATGATATGGCAGCAAGTATGAAGTATTCTGCTGTGGCCAATGTTTTCATTACTGTCACAACAACCTAATTACCTGCAGGACCCTTATCGCCAACTGTCAATTTCTGCTTGTTTTTACCTGCATACCAAAAGTCTTCTAGGTCAGAATGCATGATTTTCTTCTGAAAGTAAACAAACCTTAGGCCCAATGCTTCTGAGCCAAATTATTTTTACTCTAAGCTCTCTTGATCAAGTTATCTATCAATAATTTTTATGCTTTGCTGTAAGGGCTGTTGTATGGGTGAACGATGTACATTGTTATGCTGGGCTGTTCTGCGTGGGGGTTTTCATGTTATTGTATTTTGTACCAAGCTTCCAAATGTACCAATTCATCCTCTGATATCTGCTATTTTACCTGAAGGAGTCACGTAATTAATCTAAGTTTCTTACAAGCAGAGGCTTCGGGCAATTTTCCCTTGAAAAAATAGTCATGAAAACTCTTGGCCCCAACCCTTCTGTTGCAGATTTAATAATTCCTTGCCTTAGAGATGCTTTGCCATCATCTCTAGATTTGTGTGTGACATTTCTAGAATTGCACATGCCCAAGAGCAATCTACACTCAATTAATTACATCTAGCTATCATGACATACTTAATGTTTACCCAATGCCAGATTACACTGTAGAACCGAGATGTGTTGCTTATGTACAATTTTCATTTCAATCTATGGAGGAATTAATTTGAATCCTTGCTGTTTTCCTGGTAACAGTCATGAAAATAAGCCTGACTTATTGTTATTGAGTATCCTTTGCTGGAATACATGTAAATATGTTCCAATGGTTAAGTTATTACAGAATAAATACACAGTGAGGGAGATTTGCAGGGGGAAATGCAAATTCTCTGGCATGAAATGTAAATACTAAATCTGTCCTTTACATTACAGCCTCTTCTTTCAGATGTGGTCAAGTGGAACTGACTATTGCAATAGCAGTGTTTGGCAACTGAAAAGTGACTCAACTATTGTAGTGTGTATACTCCAAATTGGGGTCCATCTTCTCTAAAAGGTTTCTTTAACGTTAAAATGAGCTCACACTAAGGGCTTGCAGCACTGCAGCAAATGTCCCATCCGCGCTCTATAAAATACCCACCCGTGATGCGAGAAAATCTTTTGAGTTGATCTTTTTGCCGCCGTGTGAGTATGTCATGACCTTCCGCGGGGTAATTCATTATTGGTTCTGCGTGTGGTCCCCGTTGCCTAGGTTACGCCCCGGTGACAGGGATGTGCCACCCGTTGCGGAGCTGCACTCTGAACCATGAGGATGGCTTCTCCTCTGCCTTTGTTGTGGCTCACGAAACCGGACATGTGTGAGTAATTGGCCGCGGTGAACCGTCCATCTCCCTGACATGCCTCTGCTTTGGATGTAATCGCCTCCATTAAAGTCTCAACGACCTGACCTTTAATCGCAATTAATTCACATTAATCCATAAAACGCCTGGCAGTTGGTCTTGGCATTGTCATTTTGACAGGGCGCTGAGAGGTGGCCTCCATAAGACCATCGCCACGACAATTAGTCTGGAGAGCTTGTCGACTGAGACAGAGTAACAACTGAACTGACCAATCGTAGTGTCGTACTGATAGCTACAACACGGGCGTAGTTTAAGTGAGACAGCAGCGATAGCGACTTGAAAACAAAAATGAGAGACGGTTCATCCAATCAACTGCCAAGTATTTTTTCAATGGACGGCTCCCCAGATGGAGATCGTGTCCAACAGGGTTGGGAAGTAACTGATTACATGTAATCAGTCACTTGTAACTAATTACAAAAAGAAAAACCAGTAACTAATCCATACACTGTCTGCATAAAACAATTGGATGTTCTTTTATTAAATTTACATTAACGCCAATCATTAATTTTAAATTAGTGTCTAAAAATCCATCTGGGGTGTCAGGCTAGATGAAAGGTTGGTTGAGGCTAATGATCCACTTTGTACTCGAAAACTGTAAAAACTTGAACTGGGACTTATTACTCATAAAACAAACGTACCAGTTTGGAGCTCCACTGTCCAAGCCTCTACGGTGAATGCATTTTATTGTGGAACAACCAGGGTTCCCAGTGGGCAGCTTAATAGCACTGCCTAATATGGCAGACTTGACACTTGACAACTGTTTTCCAGAATTGCACATTATCCTGTATTCTGCTTTTGTGTATAGGTCAAGTTGAAACTTGTTTTTGTACGGGGTGGGGGGGGGGGATTGTGGTGGTTTGATGTACACACATTCTTATTTCATTGTTGTTGTATATCCTGTATTGATATCTGTCTACGCTACATGTGGCATTAATCAAAAGAGATGTGTGTATTTGCTTCCCTTTAAATGAACTGTCTGTGCTGCTTGTCACCAGGCTGGGAATGGAGCATGACGGCCAAGGGAACCGCTGTGCTGACGAGACCAGCATGGGCAGCATCATGGCTCCCCTGGTGCAGGCGGCATTCCATCGCTACCACTGGTCCCGCTGCAGCAAGCAGGAGCTCAATCGATACATCCAGTATGTGTGTGCCTCTCGCCGCGAGGGGGGGGGGGGGGGGGGGGGGGGGGGGGGGGGGGGGG
>JAODUK010085978.1:0-14444 GCA_027564635.1 Typhlichthys eigenmanni
TCCCGGGGGGCATAACCCCCGGACCGCTATTTTAGTTTGTCACCTTTTTCACTAGTGATGAGTTTGCACCCCTGGTACCTAGCAAATGAGGCTGACATAAAACAACAACCACAAGACACAATTAGCCTGCATTTGGCCTGTAGGTGGGACACATTTCCTTCACTTACTCATCAACATCTTTTTCTTATCCGCTATTCCCAGGCAGCAAAGCGGGTGATACTTCTGTCTGGGACCCCTGCCATGTCCAGACCCTCAGAGCTCTACACCCAGATCCTTGCCGTCAGACCTAACCTGTTTCCACGATATCACGAGTTTGGGACTCGCTACTGTGCTGCCAAACAGGTAGCTTTAACTCTATTGGAGTGTGTGGACGTCAGGGCCCCTTTGGCGTTAAAGGTGTGATTGGCTGGGATTCCAAAACAACATTGAGTGCAGGATTAACTCCCGCTTTCTTAATCTTTCTTAATCTTTCATCAACAACGTGTAGTCAGTGGTGCGCTGAAGGAGGAACAGTCTATGTACATAGTACAGATCATTCTTCACAAGATAACTGTCAAACACTGTAGGATCAGCAGAATTTATTTTTGTTAAGTTTTGTGTTCTGCTTACTAACTGGACTGCTGTTCTTAGTTGGATGTGTTATATTATCATATTTCATTATTTATTTGTTTTTATTTAAGATGACCCATTTAAAAACATTTCAAAATTCACTGAATGTATTTCCATTCAGTGCCGAGGGTGAATGCTGGGCACTGCTTGCGTCAGGGCTAAAAGGCTCCTTTTTAAACAAAATCCAACGTTTTTGTCCTCTTCCTCCCCCCTCTCATCACCTCCTGGTGCCTAGCTGCCCTGGGGTTGGGACTATTCCGGCTCATCCAACCTTGGGGAGCTGAAGCTGGTGCTGGAGGAGAGTCTGATGCTGCGTCGCCTGAAGTCTGAGGTCCTCTCCCAGCTGCCCTCCAAGCAGCGCAAGGTCGTCACGGTGACCGTAGATGGAGTGAACTCCCATGTTAAAGCAGCCCTCTCTGCAGCAGCCAGGGAGCTGGCCAAAGTCCATCCCAATGTAAAGTATTAGCATTTTAGTTTAATATGAAATACACAACATGTTAAATTGTTGTTATAACAACCAGCTTGGCAGTGGCTTCTCAATTTGGATGTTATAAAATCAAGGAGGATTTAAACATACGTTCTAGTCCGGTACTGTATTGACGTCAAGATGTGATCATTTATATTTATTGGTCATGGAAAGGCCACTGTTCACCTGCACAAGATGATTTCTCATTTGTCTCAGTGCATGGCAGTTATAATGGGTTCATACATTCTATGTGTGCCGGTGTAGCCGACCTTGTCTTGTACGTTATCACACTGCTTTTACCAGCACTGGCAATCTCATCCAACCATCAAACAGAATGTCCTGACGGTGCTTATCTAGTGCTGTTTATTATCTCTCCCATCAGAAGATGAAAGAGAAAGAGGCCCTCCTCGTCTTCTATAACCGCACGGCCGAGGCCAAGATGCAGGCCATTACGTAAGTCCCAACTTTGTAATGGGGCTGTGTGTTGCACAGAATACTGGTGGTGAGTGAACAGCCCTGCGTTCTGGAAGGGAGGAACTGGCCTTCACAGTATAACATGTATGGGAATGTCTCGAGCTAATCCGGTGCTCTGTTGTTTTGGACGGTGCCCAGGGAATATATTGCGGACATGCTGGAATGCGGCAGGGAAAAGTTCCTGGTGTTTGCCCATCACAAGTGCGTCTTGGACAACATCACTGGCGAACTGGAAAAGAAGGTGATTTATTCGCGTTTGGGATGGTGGGCTATTGCATTCAGCAGTAGAGTTCAGTGTTTTCAGGCGGTCACACTGTAGCGTGCCATCTACTTTTTCTAATGTATAACACACGTCCCTCTAAAGTCTAGTTAAATGTCTATCCAGAACGTGATTTACATCCGCATCGATGGGACCACCCCTTCAGCTGAGCGGCAGCAGCTGTGTGAGAAGTTCCAGTACTCTACTCAGAGCTGTGTGGCAGTGTTGTCCATAACTGCGGCGAACATGGGGCTTACCTTTCACTCTGCTAACCTGGTGGTGTTCGCTGAGCTCTTCTGGAACCCGGGTGTAAGAGGCCGGAATCTACTGAAATGTCATTATCCCATAACAAAATCATAGCCTCATTTATTTCTGGTTGAACGTGTTCTGTTATGCACTGTGCTGGTATTGGGTTTCTGGATTTTGGTTGCTGGTAGCAGTACTGTATGTTGTTTTGAACTTTGGATAAAGAAAAAGCTCAACTTTAAAGCTACAGTAATTGGTAGACATTGAAAGCCTTGCTCCGGCTATTTAAATCGGCTGGGGTTGGGTGTCCCAGCTCAAAGTGTACTGTATAAACAAAGTGAGGGAGCACTCAAGTAGACTTGATATAGCCGTATAGCTGCTCTTTACATATTTTATCATAGCGTTAACTGTTTAGCATCTTTGCTCTACTAAATTATTAAAATATTGCCTATATTTAATTTAATATTTAACTGAATGTGTCGTCTCAACTCTCTATTAAGCTGGTTGTAGCAACATACCCTTTGTTCAATGTCGTAGACATGATTGATGCATGTTTTTTTTTTAATTTTTTATATTAAGCTAAGGAAGCTATTCAGTAAAGGAGTTTAGTCCAACTTTGTTTAGAGATTAGCATATAAATGCAATGCGCTGTTAAGTGACTAGGTGACCGGTGCTGTTGCAGATTCTTATTCAAGCGGAGGACCGAGTCCACCGCATCGGACAGACCAGCAGTGTAGACATTCACTACCTGGTGGCAAAAGGAACGGCTGACGACCACCTGTGGTATGTGTAATTTGAGGGGAGATTCCCTGCATTCTCTCGTCTGTCAAGCCTACCGCCCTTCAATTCAAGCCAAGGCTTTATGCGCATTTATTTACTACCGTGCCTTGTTTCCAGCGGCACTGTATTTCATGTACCTTTTGTGCATTCCCAATAAATCTGCAGCTGTCTTCTATCAGCTACTGGGGCTCATCTTGTGAAAAGTCACTGTAGTTCATTGTACATTTGTTGAACGACCCCAATTCTGAAAAACCAATAAAAAATCGGACATTATGGAAAATACTAATAAAATCAAAAATGAGTGATTTGTAGATAACTACTCACCCCGCCTGGCACCCGTACAATATATTGGAAACCCTATACCATACATTTTATTTGATGTGCTACCTTATACATTTAATTATTTTCTTTTGCGATTAAATCTGATGATTACAACATGTTCCAAAAATGTGTGATCCAGATGCAGAGATCTTTTCCAGAGGCACCTGTGCTTTTTCCAATAGCACAGCACAAGTGCATGAGTGTGACTGCTAGATTGGCCTGCCTGCAGCTCCTGACCTGTAGCTGATTGAATGTGGCGCATTATGAAGCACAAAATATGTAAATATGTAAAATATGCACTTGAGGACCTGAGTAATGGAAGAATGGGCGGAAATTATACTTGCTAAACTTCACAAATGACTGTTGTCAGGGCCCTAACATGTAATACTTAAAACTATTAAAAAGGTAAAGTGTTGTTATACCGTTGTAAACACACAACTGTTGGGAGTCATCAGAATGAGTGTATATTAAAAACCAATTAAATTCTCAAGGTAAGGTTTAAATAAAATGTTATGTTACAGAGCAACCAGAATGTACAAATCACTGCGTTTTGTTTCAATTAGTGTTTCCATACTGTTCCAACTCCTTTTTTATTAATTTTTCATTTACATGATTTCTTTTCTTGTATTTTGTTTTTGTTGATTTAGGCCCATGATCCAGAATAAAATGACTGTCTTGGAGCAGGTGGGGCTTTCTGAGTCAAACATCTCAGACAACGCAGTAAATGTCAGCTTCCACTCCAAGGTGAGTACTATAATTACATTTTCAGCATTCATTCTTTGTTTTTTAAATGCTTTCATAACACGACCTTACCCATGATGCCACACATAATACATATGCATTTTTTTATTTAATGCCAAGCGGAACTGAAGATATATTTATTTTTATGTTTTAATGGTGACTTTTATTTTCAGGATTCTCAGCAGAGGACCATCACAGAAATGTTTGAGAGGTCATTCTCTGCAGACGATGACATAGATGAAGCCCTTCTGCTGGAGGCTGTGAATGACTGGGAGGAGAATAACAAAGAAAGCACATCAGGTCACCACAACGACATGGCAGCACATGGTAGCAAAATGGGCAGCATCCAAGGCTATTTCAGTAAATGACTAATTTACTGGAAAGCCTATATTGTTTGAGAACGTCTATAAATGCAGTTTGTTTAGTAATTATTTGTTTGCTTGACACAATCAGTGTTTGTTTGTTTTTTTCCTTGATTATTATCTATTTATCATGACTGGGATGGCCTTAAAACCCCTTCTTTCATTTTTAATGTAAATACATAGTCTTTTTTGTCCTAATAAATATATGAATCTAACATCAATTCAGTTCAAATGCTTTTAGAGGCTTTTACAACTCATAACATGGTTTCTATGGTGACAATCGTTAATATAAATCAATACATTTGCTTGCTATTAACGTAATATCCCCAAAACATGACAAAAAAATAAAATAATTTGCACTCAAAAAGTAGACATGTAGGGAAATGGACATGGATAAACTATTTTATTAAGAACTTCTATTTAGCTTTTGAGCAGATTCTGATCAACCTGGTGCTCATTTTTTCAGACCTGGATGAAATTTATGTGACAAGGGCAGCCTCTTAATTATTTTTATTTCTGGATGGAAATAATAGCTGGTTGTTTCCCAAGAATTTTGGCACAATATCTTTTAGTAATCACCATTAACCAGGCAGTTATCAGGCCATTAAATCCCTAGCAACACAAGTAATTTCACAGATTTGCGCAGAGGAAACCTCTCCAGTGAAAGAGGTCACCGACACAAAAGAAAATAAATGGAGGATTTGGGTTCAACAGGAGAGGGTCATACTGTAATAACAACCTGAAAATGGAGTAACTGACAGTTCCAAGACATTTCATGGCATGAATATATCTCCACTGTTTATATTTGAAAACTGACATTTTAAATAAAAAGAGGTCCACTCTCAGAAATGGCTCATGGCATTTTAATGTAGAAACGACAGAAGGGAATAAGGTAGAAGGTGAACATTTAGTATTCTGTGTGTGGAGTCTCTCTCTGTGGGCTGCAAGGGTTTATGTCCAGTGGCATCTGCTCCGCTGTAAAACAAATACGGACACAATGGTTGTAGGGTGGTCCCCACTACTGGATAAAGGCCCAGGTTTGCCCTGTGGCCGTGCATGTGTTTCTGTATCTGTGCAAGTTGCTTAGCCTGGAGCCTTTACCGTACCTGCTCCGGGAGTGCCCGGGGACGTCTGTTCAATCTCAGATCTTGACATTCCTCTATCCATGGCATCTGTGGAACTGTCTTGCTCTTTTCCTGAGGAGGGTGAATTAATAATGAATCGCATTTCCATTAAACAGAACACTCGGAGAAGTGTATTTCCTAGGGATTTATAGAGGCCCGTATAAATCGGGTCAACGTTTTAGATACCAAAGAGATCAATCTCTCCTTCGCTGGTGGTGAAGTCTGTGTCTGAGCACATGTCGCCGAAGATTAGTTGGATCTTCTCCTCTGCGTGTTGCTGACTGGAGGAGCCATGAACTGAATTGTGGAGAAGGTCTGAAGCAAAGCGGGCTCTCAGCGAGCCCGGTGCCGTCTCCCTAGCTCGTCTGGGATCAGAGGGGCCCATCATGGCCCGCCACTCCTCCACTGCATTCTCTTTGGCCAAGACCAGCATCGCGCAAGGCCCACTATAAAACATATAGTACACAGTGTCTCAAAACGGGTGTAGGCTCCGTGCCCCTGCTCCCAGGTTCCCAATCAGCACTCGGGTTTGGTGGATCGCAGCTTTCTCCTAATGCTTTCATATGTTGCTGTCTCTTTAAGGCGACACTAGGAGGCGCAAGTGGTTGCCAACACCTGTGGCTTGGTCTATAAATAAAGGTTATCTTCCTCCTTACCCTCCTGTCTGGTGCAGCTTTTAATTTCTGTTCTCATCCACAGACCAACTACCTGCAAATAGCTTTATCACATGACACCCCTCTCACAGCCACTCCTACTGTATAATGACGACATTAAATATTAGTTATATTAGGTATTACAGTGAGCTTATTATTATTAGAGCAACTCCTGCCATTACTTAACCCCGGTAAGTTTAAATGATGTCTAAGTAAAGAAGTGTTCTATCTATCTATCATTTATTTGAAAGGGACTTAATCTGTTCCTACTGTACAATCGTGTCCACTTGAGCGTAATGCAGAGTGACAGAAAAGTAACAGCCAAGCTAGTCTGACACAGACACCCAGCTGCACTGATTGTGTTTGCACAGTTGTGCAACAGCCCACATTACAACCTACATGCGTGTCAGTGGGATGAGAGTAATATCGAGATGGACTCTGTTGCTGCTTGCCTAAGGCCACCTTGATTCTAAGATGCCCGTTTTCAGTGCAACCTTTTAACAGTAAACCTTAACAAATGTTGCACAAACAAATAGGAGCAGGTCCGCTGTGGTTTGTTAGATCTGCATCCGGGGATGTACTGACCCACACATAAACTCTACAAGTTGGCTGAAGAAGGCTTTGCCTCTGTGCTCCTTATAGAGATCCTCAGCCATTTCCTTGGACAAAACTGTCTCCTTCAGTTGTGTTACAGAGAAGCCCCCGGCACGAATTTCTTCCAGAATCTCATCTGTCAGGAGGAAGATGAAATAACAACACATTTGTCATGACACTGCTCTACATGATTCATTTTTCATACACAAAAGAGTTTTGCCAACTTGTGTAACGCTAACATTTTGTAAATTGTAAAAAAAAATACAGTAATAAAAAATAAAAAAAAAGAACTAGATGTGATCAGCATGACTGTAAGCAACCTCTGTGTTCCTCCAAGGCGTCAGGTTTGATGACAGCCAGTGTCTGCTCCTTGGGGAAGAAGAAGCTGATCTCTCTCTCTGCCTCCTCTGGGCTTGCGCTGCCATGCAGCTGGTTGATTGGCTCGTTCTCCACAGCAAACTGGGCTCGTAGACTGATGGGTTGAACAGGAGCACTGTGTGAGCATCACCAAATGTGTCTGAAGCGCACAACTTATAATTATCTCTCAGACGGGATAACAGGCAGAATCCACAATTTATTCGATATGAATCCAGTATTCATGCCGAGCAGAGGCTTGGAAGCAGAGCGGAGGAGCAGATCACAAACAATAGCCCCCCCATCTCTGCTCTTCTATAGTGACATTACATTACTGTGCAGAGAGAGCGACTACTTTGGTTGTCAGAACAACGCGATGACTCACCAATCCGGATCATCTTCTTTGGCCCTGGTGACGTCAGGAGGGCCAAGGATGCTCCTCCAGTGGTGGACAGCTCCGCTCCTGGCTAGAACCAGAGCCAGTACAGGCCCCCTGCCAATGCATGTAATGCATACTAGGTTATTTACCACAATATACGTCCACACGCTGATCGCCGGTCAATATATTAAATACACTTTTTTTTCCCAACCTACATTTTGGGGTCCATTGTACCTCAACTTGCATCTAAGATGCTGACCAAAGGGTGGCCGTTTCAACAGCTCGCATTGTACACTGCAAAAACTATATCTAACTCAGTGTGATGAGCTTGTTTTTACATTTAAAATCTAGTTGAACTTGTTCTAATATAAATGGTGTATCTTGTGACTTAAAAGAAAAGTGCACTTATTTAAAAATATATTTTTAACTTATGTTTAGAAATATTTTAAGAAATCAAGTGAATTTCACTTACAGCCAAATGTGCTTGTTTGCATACAAGTTTATAACTAATATGTTTGCACTTAAGGCATTTTTGCAGTGTATCTTGTGAAAACTAACTATTGAGTGCTTAGATTAGCATTATAGAGGAATAAGTATGTTTTGAGGAACAATGGAACTGAATGGAGGGCTGCTGCCTTAAATATATCAACTAAATGGAACATTTCAACCTGAAAGTCAGCATGAGGAGACTTTTACTGAAGTGAGTCAATGACTCTTCAACACAACAACAATGCGTGTTGAAAACAACTTTCAGAGTTACCCGGTCATGTTTTGCACAAGGTCAGGAAAGTAGTCCTCTTCGACGCGCTCATAGTAGAATTGTCTCAGCTGGTCCTCGGTCAACATCACGTCTTTCTGGAGAGCCACGGTGAAGCCCGACTCGTGGATTCGCGCCAGAATCTCCTCTGTACAACAACACTTGATTTGTTAACACTTGTGATAACTGTAATGTTGCCCTGGTAACGATTATAGTCCGTCTTTTGACATAAATTAAACTAGAGTAGTTCACAAAATAAGAAGCTTGATAGCTTTTTATGTTATACTGGTGACATACGACTTCATTGTAGTAGTAGTATATTTAATTATGACTTGTCTTGGTCTTAATATTATATTTGTATTAAAGGAGCCCCTGTCATCTTGATATGAGTTCTAGTGTATAGTTATGCATTTTTATGCGCTCATGCTTCTGTGCTTGGCACAGGCCCGACCTCTGCGTTCCCTGGCAATGCCGGGCCGGACTAGTGCCAGCGTTCTCTCCACGCGCTCTTCCTCTGCATCCTGCTCCGCTAGCGAGGCCACTCCAAAGCTGGGGAAGAAGAAGGCCAGCTCCCTGCCGGCCTGGTCCACGTCCTCGCTGCCGTGCACGCCGTTGAGCTGCGCACGTGTGCCGTACTGTGCCCGCAGACTGCAGGGGAGAGGGAGAGGGGGTGAGAGAGAGAGGGAGAGAGGGAGAGGGAGAGGGAGTGGGAGTGAGAGCAGATGGTGGCGCAGTCGGGCAGATCTTTTGGGCGTGTCTGATGGAGCAGGTTAGATTGTGTCTGCTTGTGCACAACTTGCAGCTTGGTAGGGAATGTTGCTGATAATGCCCCACAGAGCCGTACTGAGACCCCATAACGATGTCATTGTATGTAAATGTACACACACTCATTTTGAATGTATACTGGCTTCACAGTACATAAGCTTGGTGTGTGTGAGTGTGGTGGGGTGTGCCATTGCGACCCACAGACCTCTCTGGCCTGGTTCTCCTGGCTTCCTCTACGTCTGCGGGGCCAATGAACTGGCGCCACGCTGAGACAACGTTGGCAGATCCGTCTACCTGAGACAGGACCAGGATGTGGGAGGTGCCACTAGACATGTTCTGCACCAGTTCCTCAAAGCCTTCCTGCTGACCACAGACACATAAGCACACACAAGTACATACAATCTACCAACACCATAATATACCAGCATACATGCAGTGGTCTGGGTGTGGGGGTGAAAGGTTAAGGGTTGGCCTGCCAACTAAACATACTTGAGCGAGAAACGTAACTTCTATCAGCACCTTGTAATAATTGTACTCATTGTAAGTCACTGTAAGGATAAAAACCTCTGCGAAATGACCCAAAATTTGTATGCTGTATACCCTTATAACCCTGAAGGGTTATGTTATTATTTTCGTCTGAGCTCTCAAGCAAAACATATAGCCCACACACACACACAAAGAAAAAAGAAAACAGCTCCTTACAGAACAAATCTATTTGGAGCATCATTTTTGCACTGGTGTATAGCTCCACCATCAGGACTTTGTCCTATTATATCGATTATAAGACAAAGTTCAAACGGCTTCCTTAAAAAGCAATTTGTTTAGTTACGAGGTCTCTTTTCTGCTTTAAGTATACCAGTAAAATTATATTTTTAAAATTATAAAAAAAATATATATATATATAATGTTTTCTGAAAAGGTTTGTTTTTACGTAATCTTTCTATCATAACAATTCTTCTTAATTTATAACAGGAGAATAGAAAATGGAAAATATACAATATATATACAACATAACATGTTTTTTTTATATTCTATTCTATTCTATTCTATTCTATTCTGTACTGCACTATTTGACACCATACAGTACCTCTGCTTCCTTGTGCTGGTAAAACGTTTGCACCTCAAACTCAGTCATCATGCGCTCCTCGTGTGCCAGGATCTCGAAGCCAGCATCTTGAATCTACCCAGAGGAATGAGGTTTACACAGTACTGTATGTCACACGAGGACAGAGGCAGCTTGATGAACAACAGGCCTTGGAAAGGCCCTGGGATGTCCCTGTTTTCCGGTACCTTCATTATAATCTCATTTGCCTTGCCGTGAGCAACAGCATCTGGTTTGATGATGGCCACTGTATATGATTTACTGGCTGTAGCTGCAGGATACAGGATGAGGAAAGGGAAAGAAAGGAAGGAGAGAATGAGGGAGAGATACAGAGGGAGGGAGAGAGAGGGAGAGAGTGGGAGAGTGTTGACAATACAGAGGTTCACAATAACAGAGGAACTGACAATGTGAACTCAGGGCATGCTGAAGTTGACAGTACCGAGAAGGCTTTCCTCATCCTGGCGCTGCTCGTTGCCTTTATCCTCCTCTTCCTCATCATACACCAGACCTTCATCTCTGACCTGCCACGCACAGAACAGCTGAAATAATGATGTTACATGCAAAAACATCTGCTGCTGTGTGTATGTGTAATGTGCCTTTATAAACGATGTGCTGTGCACACACAAAGGTGCCTGTGAATGTGCGTGTTACCACTTTACGCCCGCTTCCTTGTTCAACCACAACCTTCTCTTTGGCTAGTTCTTCTAAAATCATCTTCTGAAGGAGAGGAGCGTTGGCCCCTCGCAGTACAGCAACCAGTTCTCCTCCCTGCTCACACAGAACACACAGGTGGGTTACTAACCTGCTGCTAACATGTTCCTGCAGTGGCTATAATGGGAGGAATCACACACGTACACACACACAGAAGTACACATACAAAAGAAAAACACAAACCCCATAAAACAGGAATGTGGGCTCACAGTTTCCACAATACTTCTGTAGAGCTTCAATGCTGTCTGCTTCAGCCTACACACAGACACACACGCAAGACACACAATAATATGTTAGGTAATTTGCAAGGTTTTTATTATTCATGTCAATATTAATTTAAATTTGTATTGATAGCGGGGACTTACAGTGACAAAATGTAAGAGGTTATCACGGAGTTCATTATTTATTTTCCTGAGCAGACTAACAACAGCTCGGCAAGGGCCACACCATTTTTGGTAAACATCCACAACTAGATGGCAAAGGGGGAAACAAAGTGAGAATTTATTTTACTGCATCCAGCTGCACCATCTACTCTGCAGTTCTCACAATGGCCACGGTGTGGAAGCAACATACAATAAATTGCAATCACAAAGAGCGCCCTTTAACAAATAATTTGTCTCTACGTTCCTAACTAAATGACATTTTCTTTGATGGTCTACCTGTTAATCCTTTTGTTGCAAGCATGTCATCCCATTGCTCTTGGTTTGTAACAGATGTCTGAATAAAACAGTGGTAAGTTAGTTAATTTATATGGATCTAATAATGAAGAACACACACTTTCCTGTCCTAACCTAATATAACGCTGTAATATTCAACGACCAACCTGCAGGCTTGTTTCTTTCTTCTTGTTAGCCATTTGAGGCCTATTTCATCCCTAGGGATTATATTCCTGAAATGCTCTTATTAGGCTACGAGCTTGTTTTCCTTTCGGACTGCCTAGCAACGGTCAGGATTCACAAGGTCTGGAACACATTCCGGTTCACATGAACTCACAATGCTGTAGCATTCTGTTCTAATTTCATTTGCGTTCAGTGGGCTCTATTGTTTTCTTTATGGTTAGGGAATAAAATATGTTTATAGAAAGACAGACAGACTGCTTAGGCTACTTGAAGCCGCGACCGCTCTGTGCGGTTGATAATGAGAGAATGGCTAGACTAATTTATGAAAATACATTTCAGTAGCATCCTCTAGGGGACGCTGCATGTAAGCAATTATTTTTGGAAGAGCAGTAGGTACAAACTTTTGAAATTGTTGCAGCTACACATTATTAATTCCAGTAGTTAATTCCAGCCTATATGCCGCAAAGCAAATAATATTGTAGGTCTACATTGTCATGTCATATTTCCTTACTCAAATGTCTGTAGTGTAGAGAAGATGTTTCCAGTTTCAGACTCAGCTGAGCCCGTCTCACCCATTTTTTGCTACAACCCATATAATGTAATTTTCAGTATATGTTATAAATGCTGCAAGCACTGAAGGCTACTGTAGGGGTCGGCAGTGGCAGCTCTCAGAGTCAGGTGTGTGTAGAGTGGGTTACTTAGACATGCTCCACCTGCAATTGTTGAGATCACCCTGGTTTTGTCTACAGTATGTGCTTCCACTGACGCAGTTTAACACCTTTTGCGACATTTGTGTTTCCTCTCTGACATTATAGGCATGTGGAATAGGCCTGCTGCTCCATATGAATGTCACTGATGTGCTGCTCTATAGAAGAATACATTGCACAATTACTGTACAAGTGTAATTTAGAAGGACAAACAAATGGAAAAGAAAATAGTTAAGGAAAGAAATGTCACTGAAATGACCCCACCAAATTATTTATCAATTTTGCTATTCGGTGTGTCGCCACCCCCCCCCCATCTCCTTCCCCCTCCACCATGCATTTGTGCTTTGGAGCTCAATGCTTAGCCAGCTGGGAATGAGAATCACCTCCTCTCCATCATCGACGTTGTGACAGGGTTGTGACCACCAGATGACAGTGTCTTCAACCCCAGAAATATGATTCATAAAGCGTGTATAATTTAGAGTCCGTGTGCCACTTTTCATCAGTGGGATTAATGGAAATAATGACTGCACAGTGATTATCTTTGTTGTATCAAGTCAATGCAAGCTGCTGTTTTGATGCACTAGTGAGGTCTATTTGATTTTAATGGTGTGCGTTTTGTCTTTTGGTGCATGCGATTGGCAGAATTGTTTCCCATTAGTTGTTTATAGATGGATGCGTTCCAGCACGTTGCAGTCTAATTGCACTGCCTGATACCATGACGTGACAAAATGTGAGGTTCATTCCTTGTGTTACTATGCCATTGTTTGAAACTGGGGTAGGTGAATTATTCAATACTGTACTGTCACTTCTTGCACATTATGATAAGAGCAATGCATTTATACACTCCAAATCAATATGGAGTTCATTGTGTTTTGATCAGAGAGGTTGCTGTCTATTCCCATACTACTCTGTTAGACCTGCAACACAATTATTGGTCTATTAATCCTTAGGTTCCTTAGATTTTTAGTAGTGTTGTTGTTATTGCTTCATTCTTTTATAACGATTACAGATCTTTTTCATATGTCAATTGAAGAAAAAGAAAAATTACTATAAATTATATTATTACTGAAAATGCATAATAGTAACATGATGACATTATTCTTATTGCAACAATAATCAAAAAAAACTTTTGACAATCCAGTAAAATATGTTTTGATTCTGCAGGATGTAAAGGTTTTTGGGGGCCATTTGTTTAACAGACTTAGCTCTATGCCTGAAGTTAGATACCATACTTATGGCAGAGGTTACCATGGCAGCATACACGGCATCCACCAGTTTCTTAGCAGGCTTGCTCTCCCTATGGGGACATGAGGAAACATTTATCATCTTTCCCGGTGTATTGCTTGGTAATCTGCTACTGCTGTTAAATACGCTCCAGGAGATATGGCAATGCTGAAGATGATTTGCCATTAGTGAGTGAGCTTCTTTGCTGCACTGCCATCATAATTTTCTGTACACTATATATCTGTATTGTTTAGAGCTGCAGTGACTGGGCAATGTCTTAAAGTTGCACTGTTTTATAATTTAGGAAACGCCTTCTGTTTTAACTGGTGGTGTTTTTCTTTATACATTCAACTTTAATAATATGCCCAGAATCTATCAGCAGCTGTCTTAAAAAGGCATGTTGAATACCATTGAATGTTGCCTAATCAAAGCATTGTAAACGTTACGCTACATCATGCTACTATTTCAGTGGGCTAAATTGGTTTTTAATGTTATTTTGCCGAAATGGTACTTTAGTAAGCCTACAGTTTAAATTGTTTCCTGCCATTGACACAGCCTCTCGCTCCTTATGTGCTATTACAACAGCCACACCCATGGGACTGGGTGTTCACATGATAGAAAGCTCTTCATGAAATCCTGACACAGTCCAACACTGTGGAGACCAAATGTGCAATGGTTTCAGCTTTAATGGTGAATGGAAGCTTTAGTGCATGAGTGTGTGTGTGTGTGTATGTGTGTGTGTGTGTGTGTGTGTGTGTGTGTGAGAGAGAGAGAAAGAGAGAGAGAGAGAGAGCGAGAGAGAGAGGTGTGTGTGTTTGTGTGGGAGAGAGAGATGGGGAGGTTGGGAGAGAGAGAGAGAGAGAGAGGGATGTGTGTGTGTGTGTGTGTGTGTGTGTGTGTGTGTGCAGGTGTGTGCGTGCACGCGGCCTGGTGTGGTGGTGGTGTGTGTGCGAGCATGTGTACGCAGAGCCAGCCTG
>JAODUK010085979.1:0-2500 GCA_027564635.1 Typhlichthys eigenmanni
CTCTCTCTCTCTCTCTCTCTCTCTCTCTCTCTCTCTCTCTCTCTCTCTCTCTCTCTCTCTCTCTCTCTCTCTGTGTACACCATAACAGGAAGTGGCTATTTGGGCGTAGATCAGAGGGTAATGGAGGGTAGAAGAACTGCACACCCCTTCCCCCTCTCACGATAAGAAAAGTGTGCATGTTCTTGGGTGGATGGGGGGTGGGGTTAGGGATAGTGAGAGAGAGAGAGAGAGACCAAGGGCAGGCCAAGGGGTTGAGAACTTACAGAGAGGAGGGAGGGGGAATTAGAAAGGGGCAATGGAGGCAGAGGAGAAACTGCAGGCCTCCTCCAGAGGCGATGATGGCAGCGCGCTGCACAGGATAGAGCCTTAGCGAGGAGGTACGGGAGGGAGAGCGAGGCGGCAAGAGATGGATGTCCTCGATGATAAAGTAATGGACAGAGCCGCGAGGTCGGGGTGGTTTACCAGCGGAGACCAGAGGCGTGTTAATAAGTGTCCACGTTCCGACACTGTGTCAGAACGCAGCTGTCGAAGTGATGCACAGACTTCCCTGGTGTGTGTGTGTGTGTGTGTGCGTGTGCGTGTGTGTGCACGTGTGTGTGTGGATGAAGGGTGTTCCTCACAGGGAGAGCGTGACACATTTCCTGGTGGGTTGCACAAATCACTTTCTCTCTCTGTCCCAGCCATAGGTCCCATCCATAGGTCCCCCAGCCATAGGTCCCAGACATAGATCCCAGCCATAGGTACCATCCATAGGTCCCAGCAATAGGTTCCAGCCATAGGTCCCATCCATAGGTTCCCCAGCCAAGATTCCCAGCTGAGATTCCCCTACAATTTCATTTAATTTAATTTAAAGTACAATAATTCCATATTTATTTATGTTCCAAAGTATCTACAGTATATTACTCATGACAACGTTGCCGTGCTGTATCTACATTCGTGTCGTGAACAGTGCAGCAGGCATACTGTATCTCTGACGAGACCAATGGAAGCACGGCCGCATAGACCGCTATTGAAGCAGAGTGTCAATAAGACATCATGGGAGACTGAATTACACTTTGAGTCTATGGCAAAACAATCAACATTAATTGGAAGTTAGTGAGTGCTCATTGCAGGAGTGAGACATATTTATTTACAGAGATATTGATAGATTTTTCAGTTTGTTTTGTAATTAGGCCTACTTTGTGCAATGCAACATCATGTATCTGCTTTTTATGCAACATGGCAGAAACAGTTCGTGTTGAACAGATAAATTACAGATCAATTGTTAAGGCCTTCTTCGGGAGAAGCTCAAAATGCTCACCGGTGATTTATTTCAAAAGCAACCAGTAGCCTTTCAGCTATGTTGTATCTGTGCTTCCCCTGTCTCTCAAAGGACCAGCTGCCACAATATACACAAATGGATAAACTACAAACAATTACAACATTACAAAATGGGTATTATTATTTAAGTGTCTCTCTCTCTCTCTCTCTCTCTCTCTCTCTCTCTCTCTCTCTCTCTCGTGCGCTCTGCCTTCAGATTGGCAAGCCTGGCTGCCTACAGTTAAAACACTTCCCCAGTATGTTTATAAAAGCACTCAGCCTGGGCTTTATGGCCTCTAATACAGCCTTATTATCCCCAGCCTTTGGACGGACTCATTATAACCTTTTATATACAAAGAATTATCTTTGGGTCTGAGGGAGCCTTCTCAGCATTGCATCATGGGTCAGAGCTTTCATCGTCGTGTCTCATAAATAAGACTGTAATTAGATGGATATTAAGATTTGCACTGCAATATGTGAATGTGTATATGCAGACTGGACTGAATAAATGGGAGAGGGTGATAGAGAGAGGCAGGGAATGGGGGGGTGTGAGAGGAGTTTGAGGAACGCTTACAAAGACAGATGTATTTCGGTCAGTACGCACACGAATGAGCACATTAAAGCGGATTGATGGCAGGCAGAGGGCAGCTGGGAGATAGAGTCATTTGTTTGTTTGACCTTCTGTTCAACAGAGGAATAATTACTTCTATCCGTTGGTGTTCTGGTCTTTTACTTTTTCAGAGAAGCTGTACTTTACTGACTCATCAAACTTTATTGTTCAGTTGGCTGACTGTTTTATATTGCCTATATTAATTTCCCCATCTTAAGAAAACTATTTACAACCTACTTTATTTGATCTGTGCAACACATTATATGTTTGATGATGTTTATACATTTAACTGGCTATTTACTCTTACAGTAATTCCATAGCTTTTCATACAGAGTATAAAAACGGTTTTATAGTCTTCAACTTGTTTTCAAAAGTGCAAGGCCTGTGCACATCGTGCATCATGTACTGTAAGCATGTACACTGTGCAAAAACAACGTACATTTTCTGTATTAATATTCATGTAGATCAAAGTGTGCTATTCCTGCTAATAGTGTGTTTTAACCTTCCACTGAACGAGTTTAGCTAGCAGTTAGCATCGTAGCGCCAAGCTGGAAAAAGGCGGGTTTCTAGATGCCGTGTTTCCACCGCAGA
>JAODUK010085979.1:7500-14443 GCA_027564635.1 Typhlichthys eigenmanni
CGTGTGTGCATGTTGTTGTATGTGTGTGTGTGCGCGTCCGTATGTGTGTGCGACCGGGCATGTGTGTGCTCGTGGTTGTGCGCGTGTGTGTGTGTGTGTGTGCGTGTGTGTGTGTGTCAGGGCGGACGACGTGCTGGTGGGGGCCCCCCTCTACATGGAGCGGGAGATGGAGAGCAAGCCGAGGGAGGTGGGCAGGGTCTACCTGTACCTTCAGCGGGGCCCGCTCACCTTCTCCGCGCCCGTGCGTCTCACCGGATGGCACACCTTCGGACGCTTCGGCACCGCCATCGCCTCCCTGAGAGACATCAACCAGGACGGCTACTACGGTACGGGGGGTGGGGGGGGGGCTGGACTGGTGTAACCAGACCCAATAAGGTCTGGCCACGCTCCATTGGGAGCCTCCTACTGGGCTCTGGTTAATGTTGGAACTATTGGACAGTGTTTTTAACCAATCGGCATTGCTACCACAGTTTTGATCGCCTCATCTAGCTCTACCACCATTTCGAAACACGCTTGACTCCATCGGCATCTCACTAGCGCCACGCTGATTGGACTGCCAGCAGGGTGGCTGTGCGAACGCTAAAGCCAACAGGGGTTCCAGACTGTAACCCCAGCTAAAGAGAGCTGAGAGCAACAGTTGGGCGGAGCCAGGCTACATAGACAGGGCCATTTGGAGCCAATAAGAAAACAGAGTGTGAGGGAGGTTAAAGGCAGCGTTAGTCATTCTCCAGACCAGAACGCTTGCTAACATCAAGGTCAAATCAAAGCAAACTCCCTTATAAGGCCCGCCCACATATTGAAAGCATTGCAAAGCCAAGGGCATAGTCA
This sequence comes from Typhlichthys eigenmanni, assembly GCA_027564635.1. NCBI lineage: Eukaryota > Metazoa > Chordata > Actinopteri > Percopsiformes > Amblyopsidae > Typhlichthys > Typhlichthys eigenmanni. Next base: position 8,329 of record JAODUK010085979.1, read on the forward strand.
TTGTGAGCGGTGTTCACCACTTTGATGTTTTATGTTTTTCAGCACGCACGCACGTAAGAAGATATTGACTTGTATTAGCTTACAATTAGCCTACAGCTGGCTATACATGTAATGCTGGACATACACGTGAGCATGATCTTGCCCGAATAAACAGTGGTGCGGCTCAGACACCGGTTCAAATGTCTGCCCGGTTGAAGAGAAAAGGGAGGTACAGGGGGAAAGGGATGGGAGTGAAGGAAACAATAGCGGTGAATAGCATTTAAGATAGACAGATGTAAGAGATAGTAGAGAGCATTTGGAGCGTAAAAGGTCTAGAGGCGGAGGGAGAATTATGAAAATAGAGAAGGAGGTAAATATTGCATGTAAACGGAGTGGAGAGGTTATAAGAAATAGGTGAAGATATGACGACAACTGAAAAATATCTATTTTATTCTCACATGCAGTGAGAAGGGTAAATCGTTTATTTAGCAGAATCTTCTGACACATCTGTGATGCACGTATTTTCCCAGACCAGGGGTCTGCAACCTTTACTGTCAAAAGAGCCATTTGTGCCCAAAATCTTTTATATTTATATGTCTGGAGCCGCATAAAATATTATACTTATCCTATCAATCAATTATAGTTAGCCTATCAACATTACTAATAGACCTGAATGAGAATTCATTAACGTTTCCATTCATTAACAATTGCTGGTGACATGAAAACAGAATATAATAAATCCTAGCCTAATACTCTGCTACTGTGCACTTTGGATATTGGTGAAATCAGAAGACACAGGCTAAATATAACCTAGATTAATAATATAACCTAGATTAAGTTCTATGATGTTTGTCAAAGACACAGGGAGCCACTGTGGAGGGGCTCAGGAGGTCTTCTAGATACTGTACTGTAGATCTGGTGACAGACACCAGATGTGGCCCCCGTCTCTCTCTGTTATGTCACTGGCAGAGGATATCCCGTCAGGTTCTGCAAAGCCTAATAGCATACCAACCAATCAGAAAACAACTTGTTGAAAGGCTCTCCGTGCTCAACAGTTCCTGAGATGGTGAACGGGCTTAGGCTGGCATGTGTGTTTAGGTGTGTGTGTGCGTGTGTGTGCGTGTGCGTGTGCGTGTGTGTGTGTGTGTGTGTGTGTGTGTGTGCGTGTGTGTGTGCGCGTGTGTGTGTGTGTGTGTGTGAGAGAGAGAGTTATTTTTAACTCTCCAGATGTGCCTTAGATATAATCTGGAAGTGCCTGTCTGCAGTTCATTCCTCTTCTCTGCGATTGTTTTATCTTCATGTTGATTTGACAAACAAACACACACACACACACACGCACACACACACACACACACACACACATCATCTTGATCTGTTAACACGGATCAATGGGTGTACATCTGGCCATCTTATGACAACTATCTCTCTGATTTATGAATTATTTACGTTTGAATGATGTGTTTTAATGAGTGTCTTAGTGGCACCCCACCCTCCAACCCTGGTTAAAGAATTGCAACTGTGGATCGATAATGGAGCTCTCTCTGGGACACAAGCATGAATCACATAAGCCTGTCAGTGAGAATGTAGGGACCAGGTCCCTACGGGCCTCTGGCTAATGGGAGACGTTTTAGACGCTGTCATCTGGGAGGCCTGGCTGTAGGGTTGCTGAAAGTTGATCTGATGAAGACATCTTGATTTCAGCTGCACGGTTTCATCCTCCATCAGTACATTGTAGAGTACCATGTGACCCACTTTGTTCTGCCTTCTCTGTACATTTCTTTGGCATGTGTGCGCGTGTGTGTGTGTGCGTGTGCGTGTGTGCGTGTGTGTGTGTGTGTGTGTGCGTGTGCGCGTGTGCGTGTGTGTGTGTGTGTGTATAATGAGACAAAAATCAGTCTCTCTAATGACGACAAACCTCTACAGCACTATATATCTCATCACCGTTTCTTCAAATTCTACATCTACCAGGTATACATTTACAGTATATACTGTAAATAACTGTGTATATACGCCACAATTCACAGTGTGGACTACACAGTGTGAATTGCTGCGTTTGTCCACACAGCTACATAAGATTCTGCGCTCCTAATTAATCTGCATACTATTTAGCTTATTTTGACCACCATGCAATGGCTGTCTGTTTTTATTTGTTGTTATTCCCCGAGCGAGCTGTAGTATTCTCTGTAGCTTGTAGTGTGTCCCTGTGAGAACATTGCATTACAGTATGGGTTTGACTGAACAGAACACAGTGGGTGTTCTTCTGCCTAGCTACATCATTTGCTGTGGATGTCTGCATTGTGTGGGATGCTGAGAAACGTCTGGGGTGACTGAAATATTATTTGGAGATTTAATTAGCTTTTTTTCTTTCTTTTTTTCTTCATATCCACACACGTCATGCATAGACATGCAAATGTGTATGTTTGCATGCACGCACACACACAATATACACATACATACACAACACACTTATGCATATACAGTACATACACACACACATGGTTGCGTTTATCCTCACTAACCAGCAATCTGCTTCATGTGGAACCAGTTGTTTAGGCTGGGGGGGGGGGGGTGTCCAGAGACAAACAGGATGTCTAGAGGTGCTTGGACAGATACGGGGCTTGTAACTGTCCAAGGCACGAGTTCGTATGCGAGAACTATGTATTGATTCATTCCCAGCTGTCCGTCACAATGCGTGTCTGCATCTGTGGCATGCCCGTCGGTTTAATGGGGGAGAGAGAGGTCACCATGCCAACCCTCCGGTCTGCCTCTTGACCTTCTCACACTTCCTGTTGTAGTGAGTGTGTGCGTGTGTGTGTGTGTGGAGGAGGGGTGGGGTGGAGTTGGGGGATTCAGAATTAGGAGTGGATTTAGGGCAACAACTTCTGCAGTCTGAGAGGAGGAGGGAGAGAGATAGAGATGAAAGGGGAGTAAGAGGCAGAAGAGTCTCCTCTTCTGCCTCTTACTCCCCTCTCTCCCTCTATCTCTCTCCCTCTCTCTCTCTCCCCCTCTCTCTCTATCTCCCTATCTCTATACAGTATATACATATATATCTCTCTATCTATCTATCTCTCTCTTTCTCTCTCTCTCCATCTCTATCCCTCTCCCTCTGTGTGTGTGTGTGTGTGCGCATGTGTGTGTGTGTGTGTGTGTGTATGTGTGTGTGTGTGTGTGTGTCTGTGTGTCTGCTTCCTGCCCCCCCCCCTCTTGAGGGGGCCCTAACCCCGCTGATGTCTAAACCAGGCGCTCCCCCTCTCGTGTCCCCTCCGTCCCACAGACGTGGCGGTGGGCTGTCCGTTCGGCGGGGAGGACCGCAGCGGGCGTGTCTTGGTCTACCACGGCAACAGAGACCCCTCGGAGCTGGGCCTGACGCTGAGCCAGGAGCTGAGGGCCACCACGGCGACCGGCCACGGCCTGCCTGGATACGGGTTCACCCTGAGGGGGGGCTGGGACCTGGACCACAACCACTACCCCGGTGAGTGTTACGCACGCAAGCCGAGGCGCTATATTGAGGAGACATGCCACTTAGACCAGTGGCCGATCCCAAGCCCCGCCCCTTTACGCCTGTCTTCCAATAACAGTTGAGCATTTTTTAACATGTCACCATTGAATGTGTGTTTATGGCTCTGACTCCATTCCCTTCAACACGGCCTTCATAATAACTGCCCAGAGGTATTTCCAAGATGGCTGCCAAGTGGCGAGACATGCTGTTAAGGACTTTGACGCAAGACGGCTCTAGTCCACCCTTCTGCTCCTCCTCTTATAAACGGCTAAAACCTACATTCTTTCCCTCCACTCCGCTTCCCTCGTGGACCACTCTTTCTCTCTCGCTCTCTCTCCCTTCCCTTCATTCCTCACCTCTACATTTCATGTTTCCCCACTCGTCCACCGATACCCTTCTTGTCCCATGTAGCGCCCCTCCTGTTCTCTGGTAAAGTCGTTATACAGAGGGGGAGAGTATTTGGGAGGTTGGGGTGAAGGATGAGTGCCACTGAACTGTTGCCACATCCACTCTCCAGTGACTCCATGGGAGAGGATGGAGGACAGACAGACAGACAGACAGACAGACAGACAGACAGACAGACAGACAGACAGACAGACAGGGACTCTCACAGCAAATGTTCAGTGGGTGCTACGCCCATTGGCAAGGCATTTCAAAACCGCACTTGACATCCCCGAGTAAGTCAACAGCAGGTATTCTATTACACAACTCAGCGGCGGCTTGTTCCACTGACAGACTTTATCTGACGTGTAATGGGTACCAAGACACGAGCGCCGTGGACAGGAAGGAAAGGCTTAAGTGAGTGTGAGGTTGTTTATACGCATTATTCACCTTAAACCAGGTACTGTACCAAACCAAGTGGGCCTGTAAATCCACTTTAGTTCGACCTTGTTTCCCCCCTAATGTGGAGCAACTGCGTGCTTGGCAGAGCCTGTGTAGCACTGACTGCATAGGTGAAGCTGAAAAGTTCAAATGTTTCCCCCCTCCCTCTCCCCTCCTTTCTTTCATTGTCCTGTAATAACATATTTGTTCATTCAACAAACAGGATATCTTGAAATACACACACACACACACACACGCGCGCGTACGCGCACACACACTTGTGCACGCACACATCGCTTGTGATCAGTTTCACCGGCGTCTGGAGAGTGTGTGTGTTGAGTTTTCGCCAGGCCTGAACCAGACCCCTTGAGCAAATGAGGGAATCATGAATTATACACACAGGACTGTAACTGCGCACACGCACGAACACGCACACACACAAGGCTTACAGCTTTAGTTGAAGCCCAGGCCGACTGAAGCCCTTGGGGATAGCCCCTGCAACAGGAAAGGTGGCCGAAGCTCATGGCTGGCGAGATCTTTGGCCAACACACACAGTCCTTGCGTCGAGGTGTCATTAGAGAGCGGACTGGCGCACACTCATGCACACAAGCGCGCGTGCGTGTGCCGTGTCGTTAGCAGGGTAGTAAAGTCACACTGTTCAAAGGAGCCGGAGATGTTTGATCAGCATTACGAGATGCCTGGGCCAGGCCTGGCACAGCCACCATGTGCTCCCACATATTAAGCATTATTATACTATTGGAAGAACACAGAGACCAAGCGAACGCAAGGCGACCAGGGGATGACGTTAAAATGGGGTTTGGGTGAAAGAAGCATATGGTGCTTGCTATTAACTTACTGCCTGCCTTTAGTGTAACTACTTTACACCGGCAGCACATATTGGAACGTTGACGGTAAAACTAAATGGAAACAGAGTCCGTCTGTGATGGTAAAACAGATTATATTATTTATATGTGTGGAGTGAGATTTGCCGGTGTCCAATCCATAGTGCAAACTTTTAATTTGAGAATACACATATTTAATCTTTTAAATTAAAGTGTAACTGCACCCTAAAATCTGTTTTTTGAGCTGGCTGTAAACAAAGTGATAGGATTGTTCTGTGATGAGACACATCAATGTTGGTTTTAACATTGACAAAATTCCCGTTTAAAAAAAAATCTGCATTTTACGGGATGAAAACAGACGTCATATTCGTTATAAATCACCCCGGGACCTGGCTAGTTTTCATCGGTACACTCAGTACGCTTATACGTCATCAAATTCATATGTTAGCATTAATGTTCAAGTAATGTGGGTACCCCTCTCAGCCCCTCCCCTCACTCCTTGACGTATTTTTCAGAAGTTGTAGTGGGTGGAGTCAGGCTCAGAGCTGGTGTGCAGTTACACTTTAATATAACAGAATGTAAATCAATTTTTGGAACACATTTGTATAGTTCAATGCACATTCCTATTACAGTACGATATGTCTACAGGTTGTGATACGACTTGACACTCTGGAGTACACATTTGTATCTCTGAATACACATTTGAATAATGATGTATTTACTTTAGTTCCCCAGCTAGAACAAACCGTATTCAATGAAAATCACTGAAAATCAGCAAGTCATTCTTTTTCCAGTTGCAACAAAGCAATTAAGGGTGTTGAGCATGACCCAGAGCAGGGGTAGGGAACCCTGGTCCTGGAGAGCCGCAGCCCTGCATGTTTTAGATGTCTCCCTGATCCAACACACCTGATTCTAATGAACAAAGTTAGAAGTGTGTGTTTTATAAGCCTGATAACGACCCATTCATTAGAAT
>JAODUK010085980.1:0-14440 GCA_027564635.1 Typhlichthys eigenmanni
GAGAGAGAGAGAGAGAGAGAGAGAGAGAGTGTGAGAGAGAGAGAGAGAGAGAGAGAGAGAGAGAGAGAGAGAGAGAGCGGTGACTTCCTGTTTCTATAGTTAGGCTGCACCATAACATCCTCTTGTTCATTTAAGCAAGCAGGCGTTGCTATTTTGGTTAAGGCTCATTTTTCTATACAGATGTTTTTAGCGGCATTCGTATACTGTATACGCTGTGGCCCCTAGTTCTGCTTGTCTATTGTTGGAGCGGAGGGTTCTGGAAGGCATATGGCTTGTTAACATCAGGTTAAACACTAGTTACTATTTGCATACATAAACACTGGTGGACATTGACATTACGCTTGGGCACACTTGAGAAATGCAGAAAGAGGTTCGGCCCTTTAGAAAAAGCCACCACCGAATTTGTCAACAGAACAACAGAAAAAATAAGTAAAACTGAGCAATTCTTGAGATTGGACTGTGTCCCAAATATGCAGAATTCAACATGCTATATGCAGGTCAGATCCACATCATTGGCATCCAGTCTGTATTCATATCATATTATAATGTATAATACAATATATAATTGTATATATAGTATACAGTACACTGTAGTAAAAAGACAAAAAGAGAGCTGAGCCGGAAGGCAAAGCTCTCGATCTACCGGGCAATTTTCGTTCCTACCCTTACCTATGGGTATGAAGGGGGGGTCATGACAGAGAGAACGAGATCACGGGTACAAGCGGCCGAAACGGGTTTTCTCAGGAGGGTGGCTGGCGTCTCCCTTAGAGATAGGGTGAGAAGCTCGGCCATCCGTGAGGAACTCGGAGTAGAGCTGCTGCTCCTTTGTGTCGAAAGGAACCAGTTGAGGTGGTGGTGTTATCTGGTAAGGATGCCCCCTGGGCGCCTCCCTAGGAAGGTGTTCCAGGCACGTACGGCTGGGAGGAGGCCTCGAGGAAGACCCGGGACTAGGTGGAGAGATTATATCTCCACACTGGCCTGGGAACGTCTCGGGATCCCCCAGTCAGAGCTGGATAATGTGGCTGGGGATAGAGAAGTTTGGTGTCCCCTGCTGGAGCTGCTGCCCCCGCGACCCGACTATGGATAAGCAGATATGAATGGATGGACAGTATACTGTATATTATTGTTTTAACATGTTCAAAATACATCAAGAAATAAATAAAGTTTAGAATTATATAAACTGGTCAGAATAAACATCAATGGTTACCTGTTTTAAACCCTGTAAGACCTATTTTTGTAAAGATAAAACATCACTTAGCTCTCGAAAAAACACATTTGAAAATACAGTATTCATTTTGTTTTGTTTTCCTTTTTGTTTTGTTTTTTGTGAAAGAACACATTTACATAGGGGTCCTATTGATAGTAAATACGATCTTAAAAATAAAAGTAGAGAGCAAAGTGACGTTGTGCTTTTACAACCACAGGACTTACAGGGTTTTAACAGCAAAAGTCTCAAGTCACAGCAACCTGGATCAAGTCAAGTTCAAGTAGGCCTTTTTCTGCATCAGGTCAGGGTACAATAACATTGTGACCCAAGTCAGTTGACTCAAGTGCCCACCGCTGTGTCACATGCTCTCCCCCCCTTGTCGTCCTCTCCCCTCGCTCCCTCTCTTTGGACGCCCGTAAGGGTGCACAGCTGTCAGGCACATTCAGTCCTTCACTTCCGAGCAGCTGGAGTATACAGTGTGCGTGTGTGCGTGTGTATGCCAACATATTAATAGCGTGCATATGTTTCTTTTCGAGTGCACACACACACACACACACACACACACACATACACACACAGCACGTTCTTTGTGTTTGCATGAGTAGAATCTGCATGTGTGACTATTACATGTGTGCAGGGGTGCTGGCCTGTTGGTGACAGTGTATTAATAGCATGCGTTTCTGTGCCGAAACAGTGTCTCTATGTGCAGGTTTCACTATAAGCAGGTGGGCTAGTTATTTTTAGTGTCACCTGTTGGTCAACACTCCTGTAATTGTGTGAGTATTCCATTCCAGCAAGTGCACACACATGTTAAAGGATATGTGTGTGCGTGTGTGTGTGTTCCTCGACTTATAAATATATCATCACACTTTTTTGTGGTTATGTGTCTTTTAATGTATTAGTAGCTGTCCCAACTGCCCACGCATGGGTCTGTGAATGAGTGTCTGTCAATATATTGGGCGTATGTGTCTAAATTGTATACGTTTGCAGCTGTAATCCACAGTTTGTCTTTGTAATACCTTGTTTGTTAACAAACTAACAAGCTAACAAGCTAACTGAGCAACTTCATTTGGCTCACTTTCTGTCAGCTAGTGTTTGAGCTACTACTACAAAAATGGAAGCCTCGTGAGACCACCCTGATCTCGCAAGCTTCAGTTTGACAGTCTGGAGAGCTCGAATAAGCTTTTCTCATTGGTGCTTGCCCTGTTAAAAACAGTTTGAATGGACAGCTCCCCAGATGTGTACTGTAACAAACCATCAGGTTTACTACAGTCAGGTTAACTAATGGAGCCCTGCAGCTCCTGTGGTGCATTCAGAATTGGCGAACAGCGGCGAACGTTCGTGGCAAAGTTTGCTTTAAACTTAAATTTTGAACGATTTGTGTAAACATTCCAAAAAATATTAGATTTAAACCGTCACCCTTTGTCCAGCTTCAACGTGTGTTCGCCGAGAACTACCTCCTCAAACCGTTTGCTTTTGTTCGCAAACGTTCGTGACGAACACAAAGAAAACGGAAAACTGTTCAAATATGTTTGCAAACGTTCGCTCTGTTCGCCAACTCTGAACGCACCTCTGGTCTCATTGGTCACTAGTGGTCAAACACATAACTTCCTGTGGCCATTCAGGGCGAGCACTCAATGATATAGGTTCTGTGGAAACATTTTACTTACAGGATTTAGCAGAAGCATTCATCCATCATTTGTCAATAATTAAATATATAATGACAGCAGACTCACACTATATTATACATTTTATAACATCTAATATAGCAGGTAACATAGAAAGCATCTTGGAACAAGGTACGCGGTTCAGTCTGAGGTACCACCACTTTAAAAAGATTTGAAGCCGGCTTGTTCTCCACCGCCAATGCAGACAAATTGCACCACTCGGGTGCACTTCTCAGTCGCTCTGTTAATTGTGCTTTACTGTTGATAGCCATGAGCAGGGAGGCATTCATTCAAAGGTACTCGCTGAACAAAACAGATGTACTGTGCATTTATCTCAAAATTATTTGTTTCTCCTGCAGAGTTCAGAATTTCAGTGCGGGATACAAAAAAATGTATTAAACATTATTTAAAACATAGCTAGGACCTGTGGAGCTCTGATGAGCTAGGCTAGGGCATATGACTGAAAGGTGACTGGTCAGAATACTGCTCTTTAAAAAGCACACAAAAAAAAGGCTATTTAAGGTAAGCTTATAAAATAAAATGCCTACACTGCAATAACAGAGGTATTACTATATATTTGTACAGTAGAACAAGGTTATTTTAAAACATTTAAAAACGTATGCTATTATCAACTGGCAGGTGTTCACACACACACACACACACACACACACGTGCACACGCACACACACACACACGAGCGCACACACACACACACGAGCGCACACACACACACACACACACAAACATGAGCACCAATCCTGCTTTTAATTATGCAAATGTAAAAAGATGAGGATCTAACCATGCTGAGATTCAGTTCAATGTACTACAGCCTCTGGGATGGTGGGCTGCACCTGTGAGCATCTTCATTGCAGGGCGGCACAAAAGTGCTTCAATGAAATGCACCCTGCAGTAAATAAGAGATTCTTCAAGTTCAACAATTAACACTTGGTTGATTGGCTATCACAGAGTTACAGTCTTTGGGACAATTTCAAGTATACTCAAATCCAACTCACAGAGCCCACTGCTAAACACACACACACACTCATACACACACACACGCACACACACATCCCATGTATAGAGAGGAGGAGTGTGTATAGTCAGCTGAGTTGATCTCAAATCAGGAACAGGAAATGTGATATGGGGCTCTGGCTTGTCCGGAACACTGTTCCTATTGTCTGTACACTGCTGTCTTTCAGTGAGAAAGCACTGGGGAGATTTAAAGGTTATCTGGCCTGGGAAAAGGTTAATATTCACTTTCACAACTAACTTGCAGGCCTAAAGAAGACTTTAAGAGTTGAACCCTCAACCCCGATGGTGTGACTGTTCTAGGGATATGTTTGTTATGCCAAGTGCATACCATACTGGCCTGTATATTGCTGTAAGAGTTAACTACTGATTTTAACAGTTTAATTTAAACAACTTAAAGAACATGTCAGGGATATGATATAATATGTCAAGTATATTGACTACTGAGAAGAGCTTCTTCTCTGAGTTCAGCAAGCTGGACCACACACACAATATTTTCTTATAATTAAACCAATAAACACATCTCTAAAGCTTATATTGTCCACTGGTGTATATGCTTTGGTAATTATGAAACCATTTGCTCCTGCTGTGCCTTACATTACAGTTAAAGAACAATAACGGACTGAACAAAAATTCTAATAACGTTCATTAGCAACTGATATTAAATTTTGAGTTTTGACAGGAGGTAACAATGCAGAATTATAGACAGGTCATTCTAGAGAACGCTTGCTAACTTTGAGCTCAAATAAAAAAATATCCCTTCGCAGCGCTGTCCCACATTGAAACGCAGCAGATTTGATGTTGTGAGTTGTGTTCGCCACTTTATGTTCCTATTAACTGTGTGTTTATGTTCCTATTTACGGAGCCAGGGATGTGTATAAGTAGCAGATTACTTTTTCAGCACACAGGTATTAGGTATAGGTTTAGGTATGCGGTGCGGATTAGGTTTGCCGACAAGGAAAATTACCAGACAGTTCATCTAATCAACTGCCAAGTATTTTATGAAAGTGCCCGCCCTTTTCAAACAGTTTCGACGGGACGGCTCCCCAGATGGACGTGTGACTAACAATCAATCTGGCATGTCAGGTTAAGAGAACAGTAAGCTAGCGAAATGCGAGAAGATATTTGGTGAATTTTACAAAAAGTGAATTAGCTTACAATTAGCTTACAATAGCTGACTACCTTTAATTGAGGTCCCCACCACACACACACACACACACACACAAAACACAGTGGGAAATGTGCACGTGTGCTTCTGTCAAATTTGCATCCAAGCATATTGGTGTCACAGTGTTTGTTGAAAGCATTTCCCCATAAATGAGGGTCTTCAATCGGGGCAATTGGACATGTTTCTGCTCAGTCACTGACTTTTTCATGTACAGTATATATCTTCAACACATTGAAATGTTGAAATGTGTTGCTGCTACAGGCAGGCAAGAAAAGAAAACTTGAGAACTATAGCCTGAATGGTTGCAACTACCCCATACGTATTGCAATCTCCGTCTCTATACGATTTGCTTCACACATACCATTTGCTTCAAAAATGTTGTTTTTTGTCAGTGGTGCCAATAGTTGTCAATCAAAATGATTTGCAGGTTATTTGACCAACTAATCTCTTCAACTAATCAGAATGACATTTGGCATATGGTGGTGCCCAGACCAGGGGTTCTCAAACTTTTCAGCTTGCGACCCCCCAAAATAACAGTGCCAGAGACTCGCGACCCCCGCTATCCCCAGAGGTGGTAGAAGAATAACAGATATGATAATATTTGATATTATTTTAAATAATGTAGTGTATACACTGTAACAATTATGGCTAAAATATGCTAATTCTAATACTTTTCAAATGTTACTTCATTTCTGAAAATCATCTTGTGGCCACCTCCTCTAGACACTTTGAGAGAACCCTTTGAGAGAACCACTGCTATAGACAACTGGACCAACTTCACCAAATCAGAACAAGACTAACACTATTTGCCAAACTGTCCAAATCAACTGCCACCTGACTAGCTAGCGGTTACCAGACTGACAAACAGGAGACACATAGTGAGAGAGCTTGCAGTGTATTGTAGGATTGGCTTATACCAGGCTAGCAACGGACATGTGAAACATGTACATTTGTCTCGACATCACATTACAGTAAAATGAACAAAATCTTCGCTATCCCAGCCAAGATACATATGGGGTGCGCACCTGACATTTATGTGGATCTCGAGTGGCTACAGCCAGTAAAAAGTGTATTAGATATGGATTTATTTACATTACAAGCCACCACCCTTTCTGTGCATTGTGGTTTTTCAGTGTTACTATTTCTTGGACGGGTAAGCTGTTATACACACAAGCAAGACGAGCGCTTTCCATGTAAGCAGGGAAATATTATTGCACGACCGCACAGACAGAGGTTGGGTCCAAGACGGCATTCCACTTGAAGCCTTAGCCACGAGGTATTGAGCACTTAGAAGTTTTTACAAATCGAGTGCCATAGGCTGTGTCACACAACACATAAACCCAGCCTGTAGAGGCCTTTTGTGCCCCTCGGTTACCGTAAGGTGATCCCTGTCGCGCAGGCATACGGAACAGGTTGTGTAGATCAAAGTCTGTATTGTGTATTTGTAAACACGCACATAAACATGTATATATTTACACCGCGCGGTGCACACACATTCGCACAAAAGCAATAATAACACAAGCCGGTTATCCGAGATGGTGAAAGAAAGAAATAAAGAAAGGTAACGAATGAGCTGAGTGAGAGATACAAAGAGAGGGGCATGGAGATGTGGTGTCGATTCCTTTGGCACGGCCCACCTGAAACTAGCGTAACCGTATCTCCACGACGCCACCAGGCGGGCTATGACTTCATCCTGTCTAGAGAGAACCTGGACGTAGAACCCGAGAACATGGCTGATGTCTGATGTCTTGTGTCTGTCTGTCTGTCTGTCTGTGTGTGTCTGTCTGTGTGTGCGCGCGTGTGCGCGTGTGTGTGTGTGTAAGAGAGATTTAGTGTTAGCATTAGTGTGTCTGTGTGTATGTGAGTTTTTCAGTGAGAGAGAGAGAGAGAGAGAGAGAGAGAGAGAGAGAGAGAGAGAGAGAGAGAGACACACACACTTCTGTGGTTCTATAAAAATGTTACGCATTTGTGACTCTCATACAAGAGTACACATACTCACACACCCAATGGTCCATCCATCACACAGTCCAACATTTGTTGGCCAGTGAATGAGTCACAGTTACGTTATATGGACATCACAGCTAGAGAGGAATTCCACATAATATAACTGTACTCGCCCAAGTTTTCAAAGTCCAAATAATTATTGTTTTCAGATAAAGATAGTTATCACAGAAACTGAATTGGCCATTGGCCGTCAATTGGTTTAGTTAGATAATTAGATCTGAATTAGGAATGCCTGACACTTCAACCGTTATCTGCGCAAGCGCTTCTTCTCTAATTATTTCTGCAAACAAAACTCGATGAAAACAAGATATTATATCAACTGTGAAACACTGTCAGCCATGTTAAATTTTAAAAGAAGATCATGTCACTTCGAGAATGCAGAAAATGCAACTGCTCTCTGGGAATAAAAGGACAATACTGTTTTTTTATGAGTTGAATGTGATTTGCATCCCCCAGTATAGAGCAGTATACTCAACAGAATAACGGATGGGCTGATGGACTGATAAAAACACTAAAAACAACAAAGCCTAACTTAATTGTTGTAGGCTATAAAACAGAGCATGGTTCATGGTAAAACCCACAAGCCATACAGACATAATCAATTGCGCTTCAAATAGTCTATCAAATAAACAGGACCTACCTGAATAGATCTTTCACAAGTTTTTGTTTTCATTAGACACTTGTCTGGGAGACCAACCAACTAGTTTTATGCCAGATAGACGGGCAATTCCCTCGCCACATAGTGCGTCCTTTACGGTACGATAAAACGGATTTAACAATTGTCCTAGATTCGATGTGCCACTTTGTTGTAAGAACAGTCTTCCCATCCGGCAATAGGCTGTAGGCTACACCGATGGGAGGGGGCGAATTCTGACTTGTGGATCCACGCCAGGGTTCCTGAGTTTATCGCTTCTTCTCGCCGCATTAATTATGCAAGCAAAAGAGTGTTCGACGTCACTGAAAAGTTGCTGACATGACACCACCATGATCTTCATCCTCGTTCATATATTTGTCTCGTTCAGACCATATAACTATATAGGTTGTGACACGCCGCGTCGTCGATCGTGAAACAGTAAAACAACGTCTCTCTGCTGCTCTACTGCGGATGAGGGCTGGTATGATGGCTCCATCTGCTGAAACCAGCTGGTTACGGTATGCGTGTGTGTGTGTGTGTGTGTGTGTGTGTGTGTGTGTGTGCGTTTGGGTGTTGTTTGCGTGTGTACGTGTGTGTGCGCGTGCAAGCGTGTGAGTGTGCCTTCTTACGCTATCGAGAATGAGCCTGTAAGTATTTAACCAGGTCATTCATATCGCTGAAGAATGTCTTTGCCAAGAGTGATCAATCCAGTTAAGTGTAGGACTAATTTAATATTACAGCATTAAACATAAAACAAAAACTAAAGTGTGCGGGTGTGTGCCAGAAAGGACAATGTCACTAGGATATTTTAATAGGCTATAAGCCTGTAGTTACAGTAGATAACCCAATAATTTTACAGTGTAGTGTTACAGATTAGGCCATCTATCTTTCCTGACATGATATTTTAGTGTCAGCAAAAGGCATAAATGGATCATTGCTGATCCAAAATACGGCCCATTTTGCCAAGTGTATCTACACCATGACCTACACCAGGGGTGGGCAATCCTAGTCCTGGAGGTCCAGTGCCCTGCATGTTTTAGGTGTCTCTCTTCTCCAACACACCTGATTCAAATGAATGGGTCGTTGGAAGCCTGCTAACGAACCCATTCATTTGAATCAGGCGTGTTGGAGCAGTGAGACACCTAAAACATGCAGGGCGCCAGACCTCCAGGACTAGGATTGCTCACCCTTGAACTACACACTATGTAGGCTACATGAAGATACTGTAAAGTTTGTCTGAAAATGACAAATGTATCTCCACTGGGGGAGCTAAGTCAGTTATGTACACAGTAAGTAATTCAAGGGTACCACTTGGGTTTGTGAGTCAGAGGGGTGTCGTACGTTGAAACTGTTTGTGAATGGCAGACAAAAAAAAAATACAGTTGATTGCATGAACCATCGGGTCGTTTGCAAACCTAAACCGCGCCCGTATATCTATAAACACGATCGCTGATTGGAAAGTTCAGATGCTACTCGGACACATTGCGAGGCTTTCCAGACTGATCTCACGGCAAAATGAAACTGAAGCTCGTGAGTCCATCCTGATCTCGCGAGGCTAGAATTGTATATATCTGAAGGGGAGATTAGAGCTCAAACCTCTATCAACAGTACTTGTTCCTCCCTCAGTGCACTCTGTAAGGGCTGCCTGTAAGATAAATATTAATTTACGATACAAGATCTAACTAACAGATCTTACAAATAGGCCTACACACACCGTGACAGAAAGCGTTTGGAGGATGTAAGCTAATCACTGTTTGTAATTGGAGTGAAGTTGAAGCATGCTTATAGCCGCAGGACATATTGCACACTGCTGTAAAAAGAGTGTTTACTACTGTACAATGTGTCCTACCAATAAAACATGCTGCAGATGTGAACGGTTGTGTTTGTTCACTCAGGTCTGGGCACGGGTTGGCGCACGTCTACGCTTCAGGTCCCATCTACGGGTCCATCTTGCCTCATCGTGGCTTATCTTGCCCTCACACTATCTATTCACCACTGGACAGTGCGTCAGAAGGCAGAAGGGCAGTGCCACTGTTTGGGACTAGACTTTGTTTGTTTGTGTGTGTGTGTGTGTGTGTGTGTGAAGGTGGGCTGTCACTAAATTGTAAAACAGGGAGGGACTATGAGAGATACTCTGAAATTTGCAAAACTAAAAGTATTCTCAAGTAGGAACTGGTATTTTAAAACCTCTTTTTTAGTGCAGGGGTTTTCCTTGTGTGTCACATGCATGATATCTGCCCAGATTTGTGTTCTTCCTCGAAGCATGCATGTATGCTTATATGGGGTCCCGCACTTTAGCCTTAACAGGGTTACACACAATGTGTGTTACAGCACAGTCAGCATGTTGTGAACTGTATTCTACTGGAGTATATGGCCTAATGGAGGGATTTCAAACTCAATCAGAGAGAGGGCCAACATTAAAAACTGGCCCTTTGTCGAGGGCCAGTCTCAGAGTGCTCTGTTGTTATATTCTTTAATTACGGCCTCGCCAGCACTGCAAACAAGGCAAACAGGTTTACCGCTAATGCAAGTAAAGATATATATAATGCTTCTCATCAGACACCTGTCTTGAAAGCCCCTGTTATCTGAGTTCACTTTTCATATCTTTTGGGAGATTTGTTTACATGTAATTTAAGCAAGCCTCCCACCAATATAATATATCTGTCATAACTGGCAGGCCAGTTATGACAGATATATGATAGTTTATCGCAGGCCGCATGTGGCCCGAGAGCCTTGAGTTTGACATGCCAGGCCTACGGTATGGAACCTAGGTCACTGAGTTGGAAGAAATAGCATATACTGTCATAACACTTGAGTACAGGGGTCTTCAAGGTAGAGTTGGCCCAGTGGGGCTCGCTCCTCTGCTAGCTACAGGAAGCCAATAGGAATGAGAGGAATGCAGTCAAGGCAGCGCGATGATGGAAGGAACAGAAGTTCCACAGGGCAGATTGCCATAGAGACGCAAAAGATAGGGAGAGTGAAAATGTGATATGGGAGCGGAATAGGCAGGGCGTCACCAGGACGGACCTACGGACATAAACAGTCCTGCACGCTCATTTGCATACTTGCAATGAGTTTGCATCCCTAATGCTTCAGTTCCCCGCCATGCCCCGCCATGCATGATCTGAGATGCTCATCTCTGGGTAAAGCGATGGCCAATGGGATTTGCTCATCCAGGCGAGAGGGGGTTTGAAAGTCACTGAAAGTGATGTCGCAGTGCACGTTTGTGATACCGAAAATATTTTGTTGGACAATATATTGTTCAGAAATAATTGCGATAAACGATATTATTGTCTGAATCATGTAAACAATGTTGTTCCGCTATTGTCATGTGATGTCAGTTGTTCGTTCTGCGTCCTACCTGAGATACAGACACACATACAGTACTACAGTATGTGACAAACCTACGTTGTGCTAAGATGTTAGCTTATAAGCCGTGCACGTTTGCAGAAAGGTTATTCTTTTCTTTCTTCTTCGTTTTGCAGTCACAGCATGGTAGAATCTGAAACCAGTGCACACACCATAGGGCCTGGTGCGGTGACTTTGAACTAAAGAGACACTCGCGACTGTTTGTGGCAGAGGGGGTTGTTGCAAAGCCTTTCCATTCCCAGCGAGGCCCGACGTCAGCCCACATAGAGGGGATATAGCGCTGAATGCTTGCCTGGTTTCTCTGGAAACTAGACAGAGATGCTGGAAGGTGTGGCTTTACGACGCCCTCGCACTCCAGTGCGCACATGTAAGGTCACGACGTTAGGATGAGAACGGTATGTACCCGTTCAAAACGTTCCACAAATGCCTGTTGACATCCTTCAGATAACCAACAATTTGATTCTACTTTGTTGCATTTTCAGCGCCTGTTTCAGAGTGTATAAAGTGTCCAAAGCCCCTGCTTCACAGTGCTGTAGTGTTTATTCTATGTTACATAGGTGCGGACAACAGAGATTCATGTATTAGTCATTTCTTAAGCATGTGTGTTATTGTCTTTTCCTGTTTGTTACGTCACCCGATGAAAGCTGTACTGTAATTCATGCATGCCCACAAGGGTTGGACCAATGCATCAGTGTAGCTATATTTAACTGCATGTTTAATTGAAATGGTTAGAGATAAACTTAATTTGCGACAATCATTTGAATGACTCGTATATAAAAAAGCATGTTTTACAGTGCCCATTATTTTTTTGACCATAGGTACAAGACCTATATGCAAGAAACATATGAGCTTATGCGCAATTATTGGCAGCTTTTGAATATTTAATTTGTAAAATTTCGAGAAAATTCTTCAAACCGAGGACCATCTTGACTAAAAAATTACGCCTTTGCTATGTATATTTTAACAATGCAGGTTTGACAGATGGATTAAGTCTTGTCCTCCCAGACGTGTTTTGTTATGTGGTTAACGTCAGAGAACGGCTAATGAATTGGCTGTGTACTGATCTGTGTTTGGTGGACACCCACCCATAAGAAGACACCCATCATTACTGTTGTGGCTTCTTAACCTGCTGACCCCTGACATTTGTAAACTAACAAAGCTCAAGCCTGATACTTCATGCTATGCTATTCGTTCGGTAAGACTGTTTGTCTTTGAAGTCTGGCATTCTGGACAAACCCTCCTAGCATGAATCACTCAATCTAAATTAAAATGAAAATAGTATCATGTTAACTTTCATATAAATTGATTTAACGCTTCCACATGGACTATAAATGTCCAACTTTCATGGGAACCCTAATATCCTCCAGCCTAATGTTTGAGAATGATTCATCTTCACACAGTAGGCCTACTCTTTATAAATGTTAATGCTCAGATGTGATGACTATACAGACATGTAACATGTTTGCCTCCACAATAAACATTTCTTGATTGCACTCTTGATTACAGTGCCTGTTCAAAATGTTTTTTACATTCAGCTCCAGACCAGAGTCCTAACAGACTTAAAACTCTTACAGTATAATTTGTGTTTGTCACCTCAGAGGAGAGTGAAATGAATGTCATCATGAATGTCATCATTATACACTATTAGTGTCTGAGGAGATATAAACGGAGCGAACCTAAAAGTGAGATTTACAGTTCAACAAACAACAAACCGCTAGACAGAGCTCTAAAAACAGAACACCTCTGAGTGCAAAAATAGAGGGGAAGTTTATTGTGTGTATGACGGCAGGCTTGAGAACAGCATTTCATTTTGACTTGATAGACAGAAATAAATGGAAGACAGCATATTATCAACTGTCCATATCACACAGCTAAACTTTGATGTACTTGCTTTGATGACTTTGTTTTTACTGTCCAGCAGGGAGGAGCTTGTAGAGAGCATAAAATTATGATTGGTGATTGGTGTTTCCCACGTTAGTCAGTAGCGGCATTACACCAAACATTAGAAAAGAAAAAATTCCAACCCGTGTCGTCAGTGTCACATAATCTCTGTTGAGTGCAAAACCTGAATCTGAAGCAAAATATATTTTGTTGTGTGTTTTTTTTTTGCTTAGAAGTATATAATGCGGTGCTCTTCACTGCTGAAGACACAACCCGTATTGTTACAGCAGCTCAGTTTACTCTCATTGTAAAAGCCAATTCTCTTTCCACCCTCACTCAACAACGTCTGTCGGGACAGTGACCAAAGGTCACCAAAACATTTCAGGGTTTTTAGGAAACCCCACTCCCCCCCCACCCTCCCGCCCCTTCCCCTGCACACACACACACCCCCTGTCTATTGTATCTCGGAGCTCATGATGACGGACTGTTGTTTTTCACTTAATTCGTTGTCGACTGATAGAATACCGTTTCTGGGACATGCTAATAACACTCTGGGGGTGGGTGGGCTTGTTTCCAAATGCCTCCTCTTCCCTGTCCCAAGAAACATGCCTCCTCTTCCCTGTCCCCCCCCCCCCCCCCCCCCAACCTTCCTCCAAAACAATTATCTTGAGGTATTTCTGTTTGAACTGGAGGTGTTTTCACACAAAACAATGTCAAACACTGCACCTCCCATTATAGCAGCTGACCATCTGCCAGTGATAATGGCTCGTATAGATACAGTGCATCCAAACTTATAACATAGCACAAGCCAGACCCACGGCACTACATAGGCAGCTCACACAACTCTACACAGCCCTCAGTACACTCTAGAAGAGTCTAGATGTTGTGCTCCATTTGTAGGTAAGCCAGGAAGTTGATGACATACGCTTTCCTGTGATGCATGGCCACTGAGCGGCAATCGCTTTGTTGCACACAGAGATAATCAGATGCAAACCAACACGTGTCCTACCTGCTTTGAGTGTGGTCGTCCAGTATGGGGTCCCGCTGTGGTCCAGTTGGTTGTGGGGGCGGGACGAGGCAGAGGGGAAGGGAGGAGGAGGAAGGGGGGGGGGCGGGGGGGTTAGGGTAGACTGATAGCTCCTGTATTCTGATTCTGACAGCGTTGTCAAGCGCAACAGAGACAACCGCTCGGCACGAGGGGCTCCCTATAACTTCATAACGCCTCTCGCTTTTCCTCTGCTGGGTAGCTTCTCTCTCTCTCTCTCTCTCTCTCTCCTTTTCTCTCTCTTTCTCTCTCACTCGCTTGCTTAAGTTCTCAGAGAGGACACAGTAGTTGCTCTGCTTAGACCTGCGTGACAGAGGAGCAGAGGAGCAGGAGGGAAAGAAAGTGTGTGTGTCAGAGAGGGGAGGGAGGGAGAGAGAGAGAGAGAGAGAGAGAGAGAGAGAGAGAGAGAGAGAGAGAGAGAGAGAGAGAGAGAGAG
>JAODUK010085981.1:0-14439 GCA_027564635.1 Typhlichthys eigenmanni
CCTCACAACCTGGAATTAACATGGATTGTTTGAGGATTTGCATCATTTAATTTACAGAACATGCCCACAACTTTGAATATGTTTTTTATTTTTATTGTTAAGCAAAACAACAAACTATAACAGACAAAATAACAGAAAAAGTCAATGTGCATAACTATTCACCCCCCTAAATTCAATACTTTGTAGAGCCACCTCTTGCGGCAATCACAGCTTCAAGTTGCTTTGGATAAGTCTCTATGAGCTTGCCACATCTTAACACTGGGATGTTTGCACATTCCTCCTTGCAAAACTGCTCCAGCTCCTTCAAGTTGGATGGTTTGCGCTTGTGAACAGCAATCTTTAAGTCTGACCACAGATTTTATATTGGATTGAGATCTGGGCTTTGACTAGGTCATTCCAACACATTTACATGTTTACCCTTAAACCACTCAAGTGTTGCTTTAGCAGTGTGTTTGGGGTTATTGTCCTGCTGGAGGGTGAACCTCCGTCCTAGCCTCAAATCATGCACAGAGTGGTACAGGTTTTGCTCAAGAATATCCCTGTATTTAGCACCATCCATCTTTCCCTTAACTCTGACCAGTTTCCCAGTCCCGGCTGCTGAAAAACCTCCCCACAGCATGATGCTGCCACCAGCATGTTTCACTTTGGGGATGGTGTTCTTTGGGTGATGTTATGTTTGGGTTTGCGCAAGACAGAGTTTTCTTCGATGGCCGAAAAGCTCAATTTTAGTTTCATCAGACCAGAGCACCTTCCTCCATACATTTTGGGAGTCTCCCACATGCCTTTTCGCAAATTCAAAACGTGCCATTTTGTTTTTTGCTGAAAGTAATGGCTTTCTTCTGGCCACTCTGCCATACAGCCCAACTCTATGGAGCATATGGCTTATTGACATCCTGTGTACAAATACTCCAGTCTCTGCTGTGGAACTCTGCAGCTCCTCCAAGGTTACCTGAGGTCTCCGTGCTGCCTCTCTGTTTAATGCCCTCCTTGCCCGGTCCGTGAGTTTTGGTGGGCGGCTGTCTCTTGGCAGGTTTGCTGTTGTGCCATGTTCTTTCCATTTGGTTATGATAGATTTGGTGGTGCTCCTGGGGAAGATTTGGATATTTTTTTATAACCTAACCCTGACTTGTACTTCATTGTCTCTTACTTGCTTAGAGAGTTCATTGGTCTTCATGGCAGTGTTTGGTTAGTGGTACCTCTTGCTTAGGTGTTGCAGCCTCTAGGGCCTTTCAAAAAATGTTGTGTTTATGTACTGACAGATCATGTGACACTTAGATTGCACACAGGTGGACATCATTTCACTAATTATGTGACTTCTGAAGGTAATTGGTTGCACCAGAGATTTTTATGGCCTTCATAACAAAGGGGGTGAATACATATGCACATGCCAATTTTTATTTTTTTATTTCTAAAAAATTGTTTTATGTATATATTTTCCTCATTTCACTTCACCAACTTAGACTATTGTGTTCTGATCCATCACATACAATTCAGATTAAAAAAACATTGAACTAAAATCGTTAATGTAACAAAATAGGTAAAAAGTCAAGGGGGTAAATACTTTTGTATTAGGATTTAAACATTTAGCGACCAGGAAGTTGACTATTAAATGAAAAGCCTTCCACGCCACAAATGCTGCCACAGATGCCAACTTGGTTATTACTGTTTGATCCACTGTGTGATCAAGGGGCTAGGCTCGAAACACAACAGCTACAGTACATCTTCCTACGTCTAAGCTTGGTTCAGGTTTTGAGGCAGGAAGATACACTGGGAGGTTGCTGAGAGTGTTACAGTGTAGCACAAATCAAAACCATGAATGTGGTAGAATGGTGCATACGTGTCCTGAACAATCATTGGGCCA
Organism: Typhlichthys eigenmanni; assembly: GCA_027564635.1. NCBI lineage: Eukaryota > Metazoa > Chordata > Actinopteri > Percopsiformes > Amblyopsidae > Typhlichthys > Typhlichthys eigenmanni. Next base: position 1,862 of record JAODUK010085981.1, read on the forward strand.
GTTTGTAGAGGTGAATAGGGTATGTTTAAATGTAGAATGTAGATAGCAAGCAATGTTTGTTTTATAGCAACTGTTTGAAAGTCTTCCCAGAAACTCTCCCTCCAAACTATGTGTATGTTGAAGAAATTAATATACAGTACTGTAACAAACTAGTAACAGGTTTTATACAGTATGAACTACAATGTAAATATTGTCTGTTTCCAGAAGAGTCCACTAGGGGGAGGAAGTGTCAGGACAAATAAAACTACCATCTATTTAGCGCAGTCAGGTTTTTGTACAGAGAGAGTGTCTTTACTGTCACTGTGGGCCTCACAGCACAGTAGTACAGAGCAGAGTCTGCCAGGGTTGAATCTGTTATGATGAGTTCAGTTGATGTCTTGCTTGTTGTGGATCTATAACCATCAGGGATATTTCCAAGACTGCTATAGGAACCAGCCCCTTTCCATAAAATAAACTGAGGTGCCTGGTTAGAATATTGTCTGTACCAGTACAGATAAACATTTGGATCACTTGTGTCATAGTTGCATGTCAGGGTGACAGATTGTCCTTCTCTTTCGGTGACTTCACGTTGTACAGGAGAGATCTGGTCCTCAGCGCTTAGCCCTGGAAACAAGGATAGTGACATTTTTAAAATGTGGTTTTAATCTTTGGTTTCACATGTGATATACATTGTAGAATTGAAATATACTAGACACCGACAAACAGATTTCATGGCAGCATTAGCTTCTATACCTGTTAGCATGGTCAGAATCAGTAGACAACATAGTCTAAAGTTCAGGGATTCCATCCTGTAGAGACAAGTTGGTTGTAGTTTGTACATTGAACAACACTGACTATGTAAGCCTCTCTCTCTCTCTTTCCAGTACTTCATTGGTAGTTTGAAGTCCTCCCTCAACCTCTCCCTCCCCTTCTGTCTCTACATTATGAAATGTAGAGACATCCTATCCTAATTTCCGTACAACATACACTTCAACATTCAATTATTTAATATGCAGTCTTTAACATAATTCAAAATCACAATATAATTCTTGATGGGACAGTTCTGTTTGAGTAAAATCACAGCTTAAGTGGCATGAGGAAGTCCCTATGCTGCTGGGTCAAATTTAAATCATACACTATACTCTAACACAGAAACTTAAACTGAGATTGGTGTTTGACAAGTTGTAATCCAAGGGTTTACTTGGGAGTGGGAGCAAACCAGAAGCCAACAACTGGCTAAAATAACTACTAGAGCTAAACTGATAACAAACAGCACTGCCGTTCCCTCCATTAGGAATTCTCAGGTATGTCCAGATGCTAGCATATTCTCCCCATGGAACATACGGTCAAGACTTAGCACTGTAAGCACAAGCAGTATTAGATAGAGACACAGCATGTGTTTACAATAGCTTTATTAATGATGTGGTCATTTCAAGCAGAACTGGCAAAATACTCATATTGTTGATGTGCAGCTCAGTGTGTGTCATATACCCTGAGAAAGACAGACATCTATGTTGCAACTGTTTGGAGTGTGCGGTTTCCTTTTACTTTACATTGTTTCACTTTAACAGCCTAACCTGGCTCCGCCCGACTCTTTCTTTTACATTACAGCCTGGAAACCATGTTTGCATTAGTGTTCACACATCCAATGGCCGTTGAAGTCAAGTGTGTTTCTAAATGGTGGTAGAGCTAGATGATGCGACCAAAACAGTTGTAGCAACACCGATTGGTTCAGCGCTGTCCAATAAATATTAATAATTAACCAGTTAACAATTAACCAGGCCAAGTAGGAGGAAACGACACCAGGCTACTACAGCCAGCATTTTCCTTCAACCTGGTGTGTTTTCATTACCTTAACAGCAGCTCAGGTGGTTCTATGTTGATATTGGACAACAAGGCTGCCAAATCAATGGTATGTAATGTACTGTATACTAGTTTTGCCCTAGCCTAGACTCTCCACTAGGGGGAGCCATTGTTTCAAGACATACAACATTGGGGTTTTCATTTTCTCTGTTAGCTGTTAGGTTTTTGTACAGCGAGTGTGTCTTTCCTGTCACTGTGGGCGCCACAGCACAGTAGTACAGAGCAGAGTCTGTCACTGCAGCAGAAGGGATCTCCAGAGACACTAGGTTATTTTTGTCAATATAAGATGAGAATTGTGGAAAATTTTTATGCATGTTTCCTGATGGAGTGATGTAGAGCAGGAATTCTGGTCTGGATGTGTGGTACTGGCGATACCATTGGACATTGTAGATAGAACCTTCATATCTGCAGGTCAGGTTGATGTTTCTTCCCTCCACAACACTTTCCTCACCAGTTTCTGGCTCTATGCTGACCCCATTACAGAGAGCTGTAAAATGAACAGTCTTAATTTAATTTACTGTTCATCACACGTTACTGTACATCTGTACAATGAAAACGTGGGTTTTGATCATTAAATAGATTAACAAACATTAGTTCCTTCAAATAATATGTTGAACCAGACAATCTGTGCTACAACTCACCTATAAAGTGTGACAACAGCAGATAGAAGCGGAACATAATCTGGCTGGAGGTGTTACAGTTCAGTAGACAGGAGATGAACACTGTTCAATTGCAGTGGAATGGAGATAGAGAACTCCTCCTTACATCTCCTATTGCAGCATTAAAATTAAGCTCCTGAAAAGGCTCACAACAGATTTATAGTGTGAATGAGGGTTGTAGTGAGCCTGTCACGACACAGTAGGGAGGTGTGTCTGCCAGCATTAGACCTGCAATGAGTTCTGTTGATTTCATACTATGACTTATATACTGTAGGTACATTAATCTGCACTGATGATTATTATGGAACCTGATCCACCAGGAGAGATGGGTCAGGGGATATGAAGGAACTGTGGTACTACTGGATATAAAAGTGCTGAGGAGTAGTTGCATGAGACTAACCTGTCACCTTCTAGAACATGTGATCTGTTTTGGATAACCTTGATGGTTTGCTGATACAGTATATCAGCAAATATCAGCTAATAGCCTAGCTATATGGTACTTCATATAGCTAGGCTATACAGCTAGGCTAGGCTTACATACTGTAATATCAGACTTAAATAGCTAGCCAGTGTTGTCAAAATGTTACTCAGCAGGCAATCTTGGAATTCGTTGGCTACATCGTCTGATGGCGACTGGAGTTGAGTTTGGCAAATCTTTATAAACAGATAATATATATATGAATGCTAATAAAAAGATGAAACGTCATCCGATATATCATATGTTTTCCAAGATTGCATTTAGTTCTGCCTCATTTGCTCTCCACATGGACGGTCAATACAGTCAGAAACCAGGACGCATCCGGAACAAATATCTTATGTCACTATGTCACTGTTTATAGAGATTACTCAGCAGTAACACCTACTACTACTACTATTATTATATTAGTATTATTATTATTATTATTATTATTATTATTATTATTATTATTATTATTAATAATAATAATAATACATTTAATTTAAGGACGCTTTTCAAAACACTCAAAGACAGCTTACATTGTACATAGGCAATTGTAAAGATCCATATAAAATATTTGGTTAGGATATATTATACAGTTTTGGACTTTTAACTAAGGCAGGAACATCAATTATAGAAACAATATACAATTAAATATAAAAGATTTGGGGAGTATATACAAAATAAAATAACAATACATGCTTATTGGGAGGGCAGGGGAGGAAAGTGAGAGTGGAACTATAGGCTATAGGCAAACCTGAAGAGATGTGGCTTGAGAAGTCCAGCAAAAGAACTAGACGGTGACAAGAAGACCTGTAGAGGAGGAGCGGAGAGATCGGGAAGGAATATATGCCAGTATAAGGAGGGATCCAGATTGTGAAGGGCTTTTTATGTGAGAAGGAGAATCTTGAAGGTGACATGGAATTTTATAGGAAGCCAATGTAGCTGAATCAGAATTGGAGTGATATGATCCGTTGACCTTGTGTTGGTGAGGATCCTGGCAGCAGAGTTCTGTCCTAGTTGGAGTCGATTGATGAGATTGGTTGGGATGCCAAAGAGAAGAGATTTGCAGTAATCCAGGCAGGAAGTGACAAAGTCATGGATGAGGGTGTCAGTGCTTGAGTATGAGAGTGAAGGACGGAGTCTAGATATATTTGGAGGTGGAAGAAGGATGCCCAGGTGATGGTTTGATGTGTGATTCGAATGAGAGGGAGTTATCAAAGGTGACGCCAAGACTTTTTGCAGTTGTTGACAGTGGGAGGGGGAGACCAGCAATGTTCAGGCTGGAGTTGTCTTGTGTGGGGAGAGTGGATTTGGAGCCAATGAGCAGGACCTCTGTCTTGCTGCTGTTTCAGGGTGTTTAGAGTCACCAAGCTCTGGATATCGTGAAGGCAGTTGGTGAGGGAGATGGGGGGAGATATGAGGTGGGTTTGGTTGAGATGTTCAGCTGGGTGTCGTCCGCATAGCAGTGAAAGTCAATGTTGTGGTATCTCATGATTGTGCCCAAGGGAAGGAGGTATATAGTAAATAGCAGAGGCCCCAGCACTGAGCCTTGGGGGACACCCAGTGAGACTGCCTCATATCGTGATCTGTGGGCTTTCAGTTGGACAAATTGTTGGCGGTCTGAGTGATAGGAGGCGAACCAGGAAAGAGCAACTCCTGCAATACCAATACCAGCCAGACGTTCCAGGAAGAGTGGGTGGGAGATGGTGTCGAAGGCTGCAGTCAGGTCAAGAAGGATAAGAATGGACAGGAGGCCGGAGTCAGCTGCATGGAGTAGATCATTGGTTATTTTAATTAGAGATGTTTCAGTACTGTGTTTGGGACTGAATCCAGACTGAAATGGTTTGAATAGATTATTGGAATTTAGATCATTGAGAAGTTGAGAGGCCACAACCTCTCTAGTGTTTTGGAGAGGAAAGGACAGTTGGAGATATGGCGGAAAGTGTTCATGTCATTGGGTTCAGCATTCATTTTTTTCAGTGTGGGGTTCACAGCTGCTATTTTCAGGGCAAGTGGTACAAAGCCAGTAGTGTCAGTGAGCATGCGAGAGTTGCAGATACGTTTTTCGTACAAGGGCAAATGGGGCATAGCCCTACCATAACTGTAAATTATACTGTAATAACTGTATATAAATTCTGTCTGTTATATTGCACAAATATAATATAAATATATAATCTTAATTATTATCTATAAATATAACACCATCTATTTTCATAAATGACATATAATTTGTGTTACAATAAAATGTTTAATTAATGTTCTAGCTTCTGCTCTGCTGCTTGTCTGCATCGGTCTGCATTCACTCCACAGCTTTCCACAGCTACGGTGAGGTACAGTAATTGGAGGGGATTTTTAAGAAAAGTGCTTCTGTGAAACATGTGGTTGTGTACGCGCATGCACAGTTTTCTCGATGTAGGCCACACGAATTTGATGGTTCTGGGGATTAAATGCACTCACAGCATCATCTCATATTTCTAATTTGATTGGGTATGTTCTCTGTTTGGCATGAAAACTAGAGAGATGAGGGTAGGTGACATTTTCATTGTCAGCTATCTCGGGAAACTTGGGATGCAATAAGCCAGATCAACACTCTCGATATGTTTAACCCTTTCTCCTGCTGTGCTCCCGACTAGTATCATCATCATTATCATATAGTAGCCAGTCTACTTCAGCCCTTGGTCCTCTTATGAAGAGTATTCCAAATTTAACTCAAATGATAATCCAATTTGTGGAGATATGTTAATCTTTGTGGTGCGAAGTTTGTGTGTGTAGTTTTAAATAGAGAGCTATTGATAATGAACTCTCTCTCTCTCTCTCTCTCTCTCTCTCTCTCTCTCTCTCTCTCTCTCTCTCTCTCTCTCTCTCTCTCTCTCTCTCGAACTCACACACACAGCACATCAGTACCCTACGTTACTAGGCAAGACAGTGCAGTCTGTCCTTTTCCTGCTTTAAGCCTGAACTAGCCGATTTTATTTACACAAAACATTTTTATTTATTTTATTAACCTTTATTTAGCCAGGATAAATCTTATTGAGATTAAACATCTCTTTTACAAAAGAGTCCTGTCTTTAGCCCCACTATTAAATTGAAGATTAAATCGCCACTGGAGAGATGGAGGGAAGGCATGTTTTTATGAGGCTAGTGGGCATGGGATCAAGTTGGCAGTGAGAAGATTTAGAGTTCAGGATGATTTCAGTAATGGAGCTTTCACTGGCTGTAATGAAATCAGAGGCAGAAGGTAGAAGTTGATTCCAGTGATGTGTTCATCCAGGATGGGTTTTCAGCAGGGGTGGACGGTGGTTGTGGATGTAGGTGAATCTTTAGAATTTTTTCATTGAAGAAGTCCAGAAATTATTTACACAATTCAGGCGTGGGATCAATGTGGGAGTTGTTGGGAGGTTGGGGTAAATGTTTAACAGTTGAGAAAATAACTTTGGGGTTTTTATCAGAATTGATGATGTCAGAGTAGTAGGTAGATCTGGCTGTTGAAAGGGCAGTTTTATACTTTAGGAGGTCAACCAGGTATGCTTGTGAATGAGATTCTTGTCCAGTCCTCTTGTACAGACGCTCAAGACGTCGTCCAGCAGCCTTTTAGCTGCATGCCGTAGCTCAGGGGTGTTCCAGGGGGCAGTGTGGGTGAAGGAGACTGAGCAGGTTTTGAGGGGAGTGAGGGTATCCAGTGCAGAGGAAAGGCAGTCATTGTAGTCCCCCCTGGAGTTCCAGGGGGGACAGATAGGTGAGACAGGCGAACATATCCATCAGGTTAATTAGATCAGAGGGATTCATATTTTTTATGTTTCTGAATGTGAGGATGCGATTGGTTTGTTTCTTCAGGAGGGGGACAGATATGTCAAGCAAAATAGGTTTGTGGTCAGATATGGGGAGGTGTCCCTCAGTGACATTGACAGGAGAAACAGACTAGATCAATGATGTGACCTTTGCTGTGAGTGGGGAAAGCGACATGTTGGATGAAATCATGGTCGTCGAGTAACAACTTAAAATCAGCAGAAAATGTATAACTAGCTCTGTCAACGTGAATATTAAAATCACCTTCAAGCAGTACATTAGGGGACTAATCAAAGCAAATAGTGAGGACAATTTAGTTAAAAACATTTCAGATTTTTGGATGTCTAAATATAGTTAAAACAATTAGAGGTTGCGAGCCAGATAGTTTAACTGCAATACATTAAAATGTATTATAAGCAGGTATACTAACAGATCTGGCTTTCAAATTGTCACATAAAAGAACTGCAACCCCTCGTGGTTGAGAGATGTAAACATAGCCAGGTGGGGTGGCTTGGAAAAAGTAGTTTGTTTTTGCCAAGTCTCTGTTAGGCAGAGAATGTAAAGTTTGTTAATGATGAACTGAATGAGTGGGGCTTTATCAGAGAGGGATCGGACATTGAATAATTTACATTTGAGAAGGTTACTAGGGATTGGATTTGTAATCACTATAGGAACCTGCCGGAGCGCATGGTGCCTGTAGTCTGTTGGACGAGGATTGTGAGGGGCGGTTATCTGATTAGACCAGAAGGAGCGGATGGGAGGGTTGGTGTGTGTTAAGACCTAGCGAGACCCACGGTGAATATATCTCGGCCCATAAAGGATTTCAGGGTGAGAAAACAGCGCTGAGGGGTGTTTATAGGGTCTTTAATTCAGAAGCAGCAGCTCAGCAGAAGAATATTGATAAACCTATTGAAGTGATATTGTTGTTTTTTGGTCTTCCTTCTGGGTGGGTTTCATCTTCATGCCCTTTGGAGAATATAGAGATATTTGGCTTCAGGTTTTTTAACAGAATGTACACTTTCTACCACCATTATGTTTATAGAGTAATGCAGTACAGAGATGTGTCTGTACTGTTACTATGGGTTCAGTGGATGTGCTTGTTTTTTATAAGCCCCGCTGCTCACTACTGTAAGACCTGTCTTATTTTCATAGACATAGTGGGGAGTCTGTTACAGAGTAATACAACAAACAACACAGTACTGCTTGTTTAATGTCTGAAGTCTTTTTACTAAGACAATTCTTACCAACCAACCAACATTAGTTTGTGGTGTGTTCCGATTTGAAATCATTGCATTTGTGTATCGCTTTTCTAACCTCCTGGCCACTCAAATCTCAATATTAACTGTATTGCATCACATTCACCTGTTCATATACAATGATGATAATCAGCCATGCAAGGAACCGCCTGACCACTGGGAGGGTTAGGTGTCTTGCTCAAGAACACTTCCACATTTGAGGAGGAGTTTGCGGGGTTCAAACCATAGACTGTATATATGTAGTTGGACAAACCCATACCTTTTCTCAGGAACGTATTTGAACACTGCGCTATGCTGGGTCTGGCCATTGCAGTACCTCACTCTGCCTGTAATGCCCTCCTATTCATTATAATGGGAAAAATGCATGGCTAATATATTTATAAATGATGAGTTAGAAACATTCACCCCTGTACAGTTGACATGAACATGGAGACTAGCTAGACACCAAAAACATTTTTGAACCATGCAGTAAACATGTTTATTTTTGCTGTAAAGTCAGACATTTTTACATTAATAGTCTATGGGGATTGACTCCCTTTTGCAGCTTGCCTCAAGTGGCCATTTGATAAACTGCAGGGTTTGGCACTTTCGTGTTGTATGCATTTCTCAGCACCGCTTCCCGCTTGGTTCAAACCAGCAACTTCTTGATCACCTATCGCTCGCCTCTGTCCACTGACTATCTTGTGATTATGGCTCCCCCTAGTCACAGGATGAAGTGATCTGTGATGTCTTTAGGCTCTCTGGAGGTTTTTGTACAGAGAGAGTGTCTTTCCTGTCACTGTGGGCCTCACAGCACAGTAGTACAGAGCAGAGTCTGTCACTGCAGCAGAGGAGATCTCCAGATCCATTTGGTCCTTATGTACTGTAACAATCATTCTAGAAGCTTGATCTGACTTCTTTAGTATGGAACCTGATCGCATGTGGGAGATAATGAACTGTGATGGTTGTCCTGGATACTGTCGGTACCAGTAGAATTCATCACCAGAACTAGCAGAATTAGAGTACTTGTAGGACAATGTAACAGTTGAACAATCTAAACTGCTCTCTTCTTTGCTGACTGGAGTGAGGTCTTGACTATGACCACCTAGAAGAAGACAAAATGTTTTGTAATTTGTTCATACTTGTTTTAAAGTAAGTGTTTTAATATTTAGAAAATTTAAGAAAAACAGATTCTTGGCAGCATTAGCTCCTATACCTGTTAGCATGGTCACAAACAGTAGACAACATAATCCAAAGTTCAGGGGTTTCATCCTCTAGAGTCAATCTGGTTGCAGTTTGTACATTGAACACCACTGACTATGTAAGCCTCTCTCTCTCCTGTACTTCACTGGTAGTTTGAAGTCCTCCCTCAACCTCTCCCTCCCCTTCTCACAGTATTGTCTCTGTTCTACATCCTCTGAGTCAGTCCTCTTCTATCTTTAAGCTCGTTGCTGTCAGGTTTTTGTACAGAGAGAGTGTCTTTCCTGTCACTGTGGGCCTCACAGCACAGTAGTACAGAGCAGAGTCTGTCACTGCAGCAGAGGAGATCTCCAGATCCATTTGGGTCTTCACCTTATTCACATTAACAGACAGTCCAGCTATTTGATCTGCCTTGTTGGTTATGGTACCTGATTCAACATGTGATATCTGAAATTGTGGAGCTGAACTGGGGTACTGGAGATACCAAAAAAAGTATTGTGCTGAGGAGTAGTTGCAGGAGAGAGTTACTTTGTCACCTTCCAGAACATGTACTCTGTCTTGGAGGGACTGGATGGTTTGATGATAACTGGTACCTGTAGATATGAAAAAAGCAATTAATATCAAAGTTCACTTTCATTTATTTTATTTTCCAACTCTGAAATATTATAAAATGAGTTATAACCGGACCAATGCTGACCAGGTGTCCCTTACCAGTAAATACAATAAATAAAGACAATGATATGAGGTGCATAGCTGCTGTAGGATGGTAATCAATATGTAACATAGCAACACTCCACCACTGAATGAGATATTGTTTAGAGCTGTTGTTTTGGAGATGATATATCCTGTTGCTTGTTCAGCGCCCCCTCCTGGTAAAATAGTTAGGCCTACAATGTTTAATTTGGAGTACAATGTAGTTTACTGATATGTAACAATAGGAATACATTTGTGTCACGACCACTCCTTCCTGACCTGTGCATTCCTCCAGGCACTGCCCTACTGTTTATTGTTGTTTTTCATTTGTAATCAGCTTTTGTTCATATAGTCTAGTGTGTGTTTCCCTTTGTCTAGTGTTACTATGTTTGGTCTGTTGCCCTGTTCGTCCCAAGCAGAGCAAACGGAAGTTTGAAATTGTCAACGGTCACATGGTTTACGGAGAGGCCAAACCTATGGCAAAATAGTTCCAGAAAGTGCTTGGTGGGCAATTTAAATATATATTTATATATAGATATATAACTTCATTATAGCAACTCCATTGCTGTGAACAAACGGTCCATTGGAGTGAACCGAGATGACGCAACTCTCTCTTTACATGGCTCTTGTCCCAAGCATTGTCTTGTTTGTTCTGTCAGCCTGTCACATTAAACCTTTGAGCATTGTGTCTGTCTCCTGGCCTGCATTTGGGTCCAACTCGATAGTCCTCAACACATTTGTAAGAAAAGGTCATGACATTCATATAGTTTTTAATGATTCACAGTAATATGATGCTTTACACGGTGAAACTTTCACGCAACTAGTTGCAGGTTGCAAGTTGCATGAAGCTTAATTTTAATGCATCTTGACAGTTATACCAAGCAATTCTTTGGTGAAACCTGTGTAAATGTTTTTCCATGCAGTTACAGTTACAGGAAGCAACAGATCTCATACAACAGTTTATTTCACTAAAATTAGCTCTCATATTGTTTTCTTGCTGAATAAAATAATAATACATGAATAAATAAATAAATTATATATATATATAATATATATATATATTATATATATATATATAAATAAAAAAAATAGATTATATCTCCACACTGGCCTGGGAACGTCTCGGGATCCCCCAGTCAGAACTTGCTAATGTGGCTCGGGAAAGGGAAGTTTGGAGTCCCTTGCTGGAGCTGATGCCCCTGCGACCCGACTCCGGATAACCGGGGAAAGTTGAATGGATGGATAATAAATAAATCAAATTACACAAATATTGTGCAAAGTAGTCTCAACATGTTGTGCCATTATAAAAAGTAAGCCATTTAGTTGAAATCATAGAACTAACCTACAGCTAATGTTGAAATCAGTTGAAATAGTTTGAAAATAAAAAGCATGAAAGATTTTGATATCGTCATTTGACACGTTATCAGCGTTTTGATTTGCCGTTGCATGCAACTGCTTTCACAAAGTTGAGAGTGCTGAAATTGTCGCGACTGAGTTTCAGACAAGTTTCAAGTGTGTTGCAGGGAGCTTTACACCACACAACTGAATTTAAACTTTGTTTCAAGCAACTAAAGTTGTGGGAACGTTTCACCCTGTAAAGCTCTGTTAATGACTCTTATTGTGCAGGTCACATATTCTGCCGGCTGCCTTGCTGTCAGTAATGGTGCGCTTTAGAAATTGGCTATGTTACGGTGTAAAACAACTTTATGAGTAGGCTAGGTAATGCAGATATCACTTATACATACATCAGCAAATAAATAAATTTTTAGAATGTTAGTTAGTGATAGAGTATTTAAAAAATGTTCTGAAATTCACCTGAAACAATGTTTAAATTGAATAAGAGTACATTGTGTTTTCCTTTTACTGTAACAGTAGTTATAGTAACATTGCACAAAAAGGTTATTTCATATTGTGATTGATTATGTATTTAATTTATAAACATGAATGTTGATGTGTTGCAGATGTGATATGTGTGCATGATGTGTCGCATGTGATTGGTGTATTGTAGATGACATCCAGTTAATGGAGAAATGATGGTGTGATTCATCTCTCAGGCGTATTCATTTATCATGTTTTCCTACACTTATAATGGCAGCTGCAACAGGTTATGGGCCCAGGGAGGAAGCAAAACACCAATGGTGTACAGTGTAGATTGCTTAGACTGTGACAAAGTGTGCTAGACAACGGTGGGATGAAGTAAAAAGGTTTAATACAAACTCTAACAGGTATAACATTAACTGAAACAAACTAGCCGTAGCAAACATGACAAAACAATAACCCGCAAGGGGCAAACACAAAAGGCACAGTATATGTAAGGGAACAATCACTAACAAGGATCAGGTGTGGGGAGGCCCTGATTGCCACCTGTCGCAGATCGGCTCTCAGAACTCCGGGGACGGCGCGCGAGAGCGCGCCCGACCAGAGGGCACAGCCATGCCGCGGGACGCCAGCGTGACAGTACCCCCCCCTCTGGGCGCGGCTCTCGACGCGCCGGAGCCCCGTCGTGCAGGGCGACCCCGAGGGCGGGGCCCAGGCCGATCAGGCCGGCGAGCGTGGAACTCCAGGGTGAGGGCTCGATCAATGTCGACAGCCTTCACCCAACTCCGCTCCTCGGGACCGTAACCCACCCAATCCACCAGGTACTGGAGCCGACCCTGCCGCCGCCGAGAGTCCAGCACTGCCTCCACGGCATATGCCGGACCC